>JAPMOR010037279.1:23932-114714 GCA_026543865.1 Argiope aurantia | reverse complement strand
TTAGTTATTTTTTATAAAAACTCATAAGTATTCTTCCTTTATACGAAAACAGAAGTAGTGTGTAGAATCTTTCTATTTGTATCATTTTTACTCAGAAACGTATCTATATTTATATGTTGCATAAATTCGTCAATAAGTAAAACATATTGGAAAGATAAAAAAAAATCTTTTCTCCTAGATAGACTTAATGATCAATAAAAAAACGAATGAAATTTATTTTTGCATAAATGGAATTTCTATTAAGATTGTAAGAATAAAAAAATGCATAATCGTTAAAAAAATAATTTTCTTTTTCAAAAACATTTTATTTTCTTCAAGCAATTCATTAGATTTAGCAACCATGAGTTAAGTTAATGAGACATGTAACAATAGAAGGATTTTTTTTTATCTTATTGCAAGTACTAATGAGATGCATATTCATGCAAACCTTTCCAATGTAAAAAATGTAGTTTATATACGTTAGATAACCTTAGAATTTTTTTTCTCTTTCATCAAATGAATGAGAAATTTTTATTTAGAATTTTAGTCAGGACTCATTATATTTTTTAGAGATCACTTTTCGTGCCTATCAGTAGTTAAAATAACATTGGAAACTTAAAACTTTATTCGCATGCATGAAAAAAAAATTTAGCGAAAGCTTTTTTCCGGGAGAAATATTTTCTGCTCATACATTTATGGAATAAAATTTCATTGACAACTAAGGCAACAACTAATCTTCTAATAAATATTTTTAAAAAACTTTAAAAATGCTTTTAATTGTATATTACAAAATAAAAATATTTACTAATCAAAATTCAGTAAATAAAAGGAGAATCTCAAATGACAGAAGGACCGAGATAGAAAACTCTAAATAATTAAGTCTTGTAATCACTTTATAATTTTTCTAATTTTTTAAATGATGAATGTATAAAAATATTTTATTTCTTATAATAGTCAGTTTGATTTACATCATTTTTCTATTATTATCACCAACTCACATTTTTGCGATTTTTGTTTTGACCGCCATAATTCTTATTTTTCCTTTCTGATACACTCATAAAAATAATTATTTTAAGTTTTTATATTTACTGTTTTTTTAATATTTTGATTTTATTTTTTAAGACAATTATTGTGCCTTTAAAAAAAGACATTAAAACCTGAATTAGCTTAAAGGAAAATACTACATATCAGCATAGTTTAAATCTAATTTAGCATTTGAAGTAATAAAAATATACTGATTCTTTAAAAGAGAAAATATATTTTAATTTTCATTCATTTATTGTAAATAACCAATTTAATGCAACCACTTGTCCGATAATTATTATTTAAATAATAACATATCATGATTAGTCTACAAAATAACAGACAAATAATTTTTAAACTGCATCTCTAGCATAACATTATTACTCTACAAATAAATATAATTTTTAATAGTTTGTGGTGAATACTTTATTGAATTTCTACTTGCATTTTTCAAAACTCTTATATTCAAATCCAGGTTCTTCAAAAGGCCTGTTTTAGCCCTCTAAAATGTTGTCAAAGTTTAAGCGCAAAATATTTTGTCATAATCCAACGAGCAAAAGCATGCAACTGAGCAAAAAATATTCAATTTTAGGTTTGTTTAATATTACCATAACTTCCGAATTGAAGATAAAGAAGTTGCTTCAACATCATACGATTCAACAATAACAAAAAACATGCAATCTCAAAAGTATTCTGTGCGGATGTCACTGCTCATTGTCCCACAGCAGTTCCAAACATATAAAAAAAACTGCAACACGCTTCTTTTTTCTTTCATTTTTATGTACATTTTTACCTTAAAGGAAACATGTCTTCTTTTTATACATCTGCGTCAAAAGAATCGTTTCCGCTTTATATATATATTTTCTTGGAATGAATTCGAAAAGAATAAGCGAATAAGTTGGTTTGAAAATTGATTTTTTCTTCCAATGATTTCAATGGTATGTAAGCTTTTCTTTTTTCTCTCAGTATGAATTGAGATTGAAAAAGTTCTTGTTAGCTGGTACAGTATAAACTTATGATTTCTTCAACGTTTGTGCAGCTTAGAAATAAAATTCGATATATTGCAGCTTGATTCGATGGAAAATTTAAGTACAGGAAACCGACGGGCGTAGATTGTGTACAGACGACTAATAGATTCCATATTCAAAATTATTCTTATATTTTTTTTCTTTACGTGTGCATCTAATACTGCCTTACAAAACTAGAATTAAAATATTGTTTTTTCGAAATTCATTGAAAATATTGCTTCTGAAATGCAAAAATATGAATAGGATTCGATGAAACTTTCTGGCCTTTAAAGTTTTTATAATATCGGGTGATTAGAAAAGAACTATTTTGGTATATGAGACAGTAACTATCGTACCGTTCACAGGAACAGAATAAAATTTTGGCTCAATGTATCTTGAATTATGCGCCCAAGAATCATTAAAACAATTTAAAAAATAGTTTAACTATAACAGTTACGGTTACAGGAACAAAGTTTCGAATTTCAAATGGTTATTTTCGTGTTACAGGTACCGTTTCAACACTATTTATTATTTCTTGCTATGGAAATCACATTCTAATAAAAATAGTTGGCGCTGCCATTTGAAAATTTTGAAGTTTTGTTAATGTAACTGTAACTGTTAAACTGTTGTTTTACATATGATTCTTGAGCGCTTACTTCAAAATATCTTGAACTAAAATTTTATTACATTCTTCTGAATCTTACGATAGTCTCATATATCGGGATAGTTTTTTTATAATCATGGTATATTTGAAATATTTTTTTTAAATAAGGATATTCGAAATATTTAAATAAGCCATAGTAATTCAACATTTAGTAACTAATGAACTGATATTGGAAAATTCTGGTATTATTTAATTCATATTAAATCTCAAGTGCTTAACTTGATGTTTATGATTCTCCGAGAAAAGTATTTTTAATCATGATATCACGACAGATATCAGAACCGTATTATTTTAATAACCTTATACATACTCGTCCAACATGTCAATGAAACTTTGTTATATCAGGTACTATGATAAAAATTTTATTTTAGCATTGTACTCTTAGAAACATATTTTTAATTGTACTTGCAACTATGCACGGGGTAAGAGAGTTGATATTTAATTTATAAATTGAACCGACAATTAGCAGTCTTTTTTTTTTTAACATTCAGTAATGAAAGAAAATATTCGATTCGATAGTTGATAAAACAATGAAAACTGTTTGAATATCGTTACAATAATTAAATGAAAATTAAATTAAAGTATGTAAGAAAATATAGTTAAAGTAATTAAAGTAGTCACCTCAAAAAATTCTCGCATATCTTCTAATAAAGGTTATCCCAGACCATATCTTGCATAGCATTAGCGTACGATAATTACGAGATATTTACCTTTGGAGTGAACTATCATTTTTACTTAAATTTCATTACTAAACATTCTTACTTAAACTATCATATAATCCTTGGTGATGTTTTGGGCAGACAGCCTGACTATCAAAGGATTTTACTCAACATTTTATAAAGATCAAACATTTGGTATAAAGATGGTATATTGAATTTTATCCCTCTAACTGAAAGCGGTTTTGAGTTCAATTTGTTTGGAGACAGACGGACATTCCCAAAAATGTAGTTTTCGAAATCAGGGAGGTCTAAAAAGTGGAAATTCGTCGAAATCTGCAATTCGAATTTTTTTATGATTACGATACTTTCTCCATATTACGTAGATGAAAAAGTGATTTCAACATTAGGAAAATTCGATTAATCGGACATTATGTTTTTAATAGGGCTAGGATGTCATGGATTAGAAATTTCATATACATAATGAACAGAACATATGCAAGATAATTAAAATAGCATATTTCTATGTCTAATAATTTGCCACGATCTACGGCAAAGATGTAAACAACTGATTAAATTGCATTTAAACATAACTGACAATAAATCAGTTGGTCTCCCAAGACAACTATTATAAGAACAAAATAACAGATGCAAATTGACACGGTGAATTCTAATGCAATAAATAAGCTTTAAAAAAATCATTGCTTATTTTTTGAAAAAAAAATGTAATATAATTCAACAGTGTAGAACATATTTTTGTCAATGAATTCAGATCTTGCAGTAAACTTTTATTGAATAAATTTATAACATAGGGAAATTTTGGGAAAAAAACTTTATTTAATATATTTAAAGCAATAAATTCAGAAATATAATAAAAGTTAAGAAATCTAAATTTTGGGAGAGTAGCAAGTACTATTATTATTTCTATTATTAACTATAAACTATTAAAAGACCATAAACTTTTCTTTAATACTTCTACCTTACACAATTCAAAAATAAAACTATGCTTTATTCAGTTGCTAACGAAAGATATCATACGTTAAAGTACTTTTTTTTTCAAAATTTTTACTTTGATTATTGAAAAAACTCAATTTCTTAAACTTAATGAATCTATTTTTCAAATAATTTATAATACTTTTCAAAAACATTCTGCATAAGTGATTAAACACACTAATAATAAATGTATGAATCTATCCATACTTAAATAGTTATAATGTTATGGAAAAATGATTGCTTAAATTTTAATATTCAGTTTCACGCATAAAAATATATTTTCAGTTTCGAATATTTAATACTAGGATTCCTCATATAAATTGTTTTTAAAATTGTATTAATTCTTATTATTTCAATGCTAAATATTAATCATTATAAATTACAATCAAATAATCTTAGGGCATAGTCATAAATGTAGATACATTTATTAATTTAAGATTTCGTACCGACAAGAATTCGAAAAACTTATTGTCGCCAAAATATTAGGCGTACAACTCAAGAAGGAAAACATTAGTAAATAAGTGCATAACAAGATTTAAAGTAAAATTAATGGTTACCATATTGACTACAACCTCAAACGAAACATTGAAGTCTATTTCAATCGTCATTTTCCCTAAATTTAAACATTCCAATTTTTTTATATAGTAATAATTATATAATAATAATATTCTTTTAGTACGATCTTAAGTCAAGACAGGGCTTTCTTACTTTCTTCAGTATTGTTTCTCCTCTACCTTTTTCATGCTTTAATTATTTTTTAACACTTTTCTTTTTCTGATATACCTTATCGTTTATTAAGATTTTTGATACCATGTTATTTGTTGTTGTTTTTTTATTATTCTTTCCTTCACCAGGTTGTTGTTATATTCTATTGTTGGTTAGGTTTTTTTGTTACACTTCATTCTTCGATAAGCTTCTGTTATACCTTATTGTTTACGAAACAAGTTTGGGAATCTTAATAAAATCGCATTCTAAATCTCCTCTTTCGAACAGCACAGTTTTCTTATATAATCTGAATTTTCCTTACGCATTATTCATTAAATCACAAAAGTTTTCTCAAGAAAATATTCTAAATCCTTTTATCTCCCTTACACATATTTTTATTTATTATTTCTTATATGTGGTCGTAAATAATAAATATAAATTGAGGGAAGTTAAGTATTTCGAACGATAAATAATTTAGTTTAAAGTCTTTTCTCTATCGATTCTATATCTTTCTGTTTAAGAAAGTGTACATTTTTTGCATAATAATCGTAGAACGAATGCAATAAACAGGTCAGAGAAGAAATTAACTTATTCTAAATTCTAGCCCTTGCATCTACACATTCTTTTCCTTTTTTAGTTACCACTCTTTTTTGAAAATAAATACTTGTCCAATAAACAACCATTCCTAAAGAGATTTATAACCACTGGGAAAGAGTTTTAGTGGCCATTCGGAAGTAAAATATATTTTTAGACTTCCATCCTATACGTTTGACAGTTTACGCGAATGTAGATCAGTAAAACGAGGAAAAAGCAGAAAAATCCATTGAAGAAAAAGCTACAGGAATTCTTGTACATTTCAGATTTGCAATAAAAATTCATTTTACAGAGATTCCTGGTTGTAACTCGTTTAAGTTTTGTTTAAAAAACACACACACAAATAGATTTTCATCCTTCTTTTTTTCACTTTCATGTACGTCAAATATACAAATAGAAATTATTGTAATGGCTGAAATATTCGAATTTAAGATTTTAACTTATTTCTATGTTTTAGATGCCCTTGAATTTCAAAACCTTTTTTTTCCCCGAATCATGCCTGTTTGTCTGTATGTGAACGCGATAATTGAAAATGCTTTAAACTAAACGGATAAAATTTGGTATATGTTATCTATACAACTTATACATTTTTATTAAAGTTTGAGTGAAATCTTTTTGAAGGAAGTCTGTCTGTCCTGCTGCCCGAATATATTATTTGAAATATGAAACAGGAAAATTGTTCAAATATATTATTTGAATAAGAGGAGCTAATTTTTTAATATACTTCTTAAAATAAAAGTCCCATTTTTTTTAAGCTACAAAACTATTTCTTTAGGATGGATCTCGCATTCCAAGCGATGGACAGCTAACGAGGTTACTATCTGAGCTGGAAACATCCCTCTCACTGAACCTAACCATCATACTAACTTAAAAACCTTAAAGTCTTCAGATAAAAATAAGAATTTCCTTCATAAAAATAGATGGACAAAGAGCACTTTCTCTTTCATTTCTACTTTTTTTTTATTAAATTAATTTCTATTGCCTGTTTTTGAGAAATTTTATTTTAAAGTCTTTATATGGACATTAAAAATTAACTTAAGATTTTATATTTAACATTTGTTAATAACAAACAATATTTTACAGTTTTTATTAAGATTTTGATATCAACCAATTGAGTTTACTGTCAGGTATAACAGAAGAAAAAATTTCCTTTTCCCAAGCTGAATACATATAGTGTTTATTTTTTGGGATATCATAATCCTAAACTACATATGGATTCCACATGGCTGAACTGAATGTAGCATTATTTCGAGTAAAAACAATATTATTATTTTAATCATATTAATTCCTTTTCTGTAAAATTGTTTTGGTTTAAAAGATTATGCATATTTTCTCTTTTAAATGAAAATGCCATTGACTTTTTAAAATTTTATATCTATAATTTTATTTCTTCTAAAGAAATTATATCCATTAGATTATTTTTACACTATAAAATTATTTAAAAGGTTTTTTAACTTTCAATAATATACAAAATTGAAAGACTCGAATTTATTAAATATGCACAATTTGTTAATTTATGAATTTAATGACTCAGCAAATGCATTGTAAGAATAATTTAAATGCTTGATTTTTAACACTCCTAATTTATCAAAATATCAGTATTATCTGGATAAAAGACAGGCTAGAAATATTCCATAAAATATAAAATCATTAAGTGATTTTAATTTCCTAATTAATAACTTACCCGTTATTAATATAGGATATTGTACCAACAGAATGTTTCTCTCTGTATATGTAGCTAAAATAGATAAGGTTCTAACACTTAGCTATATGGTCATCTGTCATTATTCATAAACAGCTTTACATCCTTTATTTACTATATCAGTGATTTTTTTTTAAATTTATTCTTGTGAAAAGCAGAATATATAGCACCTATAAAGAAAAATCTTCAGTTCTGATTTATTTATTTATTTTGATGAAAAAAAAGGGGGGGAGCGTTCTTTTTATCCGTCTAGAATCTTCATTTTAAGGGAATAATTTGAGATTTTATACTTTCTGATTCACAAATTTAAATTATTAGAGGCTATGAAAATATGACTATCAAAGTGGAAATTCAAATTCTGAAATAATACTTCAAAATTATTGAAGTCTATTTTCTGCAAAATTCGATTAATTTCTGGAAAAAATTCAAGATCATGCTTTTATTTTTTGTAATGAATAATGACCCTTTGATTTAAAGACGAAAAAAAATCTTTTTGTCTAATGCTGTCTAGCAGTAAGGTTAGCTACCTTTTAAAAATACCACGTGCTCTTCATTGTTATCTACTTTAAAAAAAAAACAGCCTTTCTGTTTCGTCAGCACTTGGCTGCTAATCAAAATAACTCTCTGTTCTTTTTCCAGTGAGCTGCATCCAAAGCTCAAAATGCCAAAATGTTAAAAATATTCCAGAGTGTGAACGAATCACGTTGCCAGGATCATTTCTTCATTCATCCAATTAATTCAAATTCAGACGCTTTTGTAAAACGCAATGAACGAGTTCAAATGACTCAATGTTAAAAATATTCGCCGTAACACATACGCGAGTCGCGTTGCCACAGCTTTTTTTCATTCATCGAATAAATGTTAAAATCTGAATCAAAATATTAGTTGAGAATGAAAATAAAAACAAAAGAGATCTTCGAAACATGTTTTTATTAAAATACTAGAAAGAAAATATTGTTTTTTTTTTCACTAAAAATAGGTTTATCAAAACATAAATGCAAAAATAGTGTAAATAAAGAGCATTAATAATTCTTTTTCAGTTTAAAATTATTTTTTTTCACACCTTTGTCCATATAGTTAGTTCTCAGAGATCGTGACTGGATATATAGCTTTTTTGTCAAAAATTTAGAACTTTAGACATAGTAGAAGTGAGTGTTTAAGCCTATTTTTTTTTCACTATAATTTTCAAAAGAAGGTGGGATATTTCAAAATTTTACATACATGCCTTTTAACATGTACCACTTATGTCCAAGACGTGTTGGACATAGTGAGTTACCTGTTGCCACTTAACGTGTGGCTTAACGTGCTGCCACTTATGTTCAAGAAAACAGTTGTGAATATTATTAATTATTTTATTAATAATCTATTTGTTTCGCATAATCTTAACACTAAAGCTACCACGAGTGGGTCAAATGACCCGTTTCAATGGCAATTCCAATGTATCGGTGAAATGCCGTTAGGTTTAGTGTTAATATCCTGTCATTAATCTCAAAAACCCAAATATTTTTAGATCCTGCATTTATTTACATGAATGTTGCTAAACTATCTAATATAAACGTTTTAACGCTGTAAGTTATTGGAAACAAAGTTTTTATAGATTTCAAGTGAGAGAAATAAATACAAAAATTTAAATTGAGAAAGGCATAGGATAAATAAGAGAAATAAAAATAAAATTCTTAGTTCAGTTATTTCCATTATTAAAAAATATTCTGTTCAATTTTCTAGATTCTTTTGGGGGCGCAAGGGGTGATAACAATTTTCAAAGTTATCTACAGGAAACGACAAAAATTATTCAATCAAAAAATACACTGGCAAATGAGCAGAATTAGAAAGAGAATAAGCAGTAATTCGATGCATTTTTAGAGTATTTTTATTAATGCTTAGAAAGAATTTACATAATACTAAGAATAGACACAGCACAAATAATAATATTCTATCTATTCATTTTAAATATCGTTTTGTTAAAGTACATATAACAAAAAATTGTGGGAAGAGCAATTCGACTTTTTATTATGTACTTGATTTTAATTACATGTTCTATGTACTTATTTTAAATAATATTATTATGTTGAAGCACATATAATAAAAAAATTGAGGGAAAGGAATTCTACTGTTTTTTGTGCTTCATTTTTGGTGCATTATTATACATTATTCATTTCAAATTATACAATTATATTGAAGTTCGTATAACAAAAAAACTGTGGGAAGGGCAATTCTAATTCTAATTTTTCTAAGGGTAATTCTAATTTAGCAATCTTGCAATTCTCAAAATATTAGGAATCCTTAAAAAAATATAATTAATCACAAAATAATAATAATTTTTCTTGAAAAAATTATAGAACTTACATATTTGTTAGAATATAGATGAAATAAAAGGCATTCTTACAGATAAATATAATCTCAAATGTAATTTTTGAAAGAAAAGTCCTTTACAAAACTTGATCTATCGGATAAAACAAAATAAAACTGTAAGACAAAATTCGAATCAAGAGATGAAACTATTTAAGTTCAGTTTCATTGAAACACGAGACTTTTTGTGCGGAACTTTACGGTGAAATCTTCTAGAAAAACTAGATGCATCTAGAATTTCTTTTTCTCTAGTTAATCTAGATTTTCTTTTTTTTATCATTAAAGAGATCGTTTCTCATCCAATTTCTTTTTCCCTTTTTCTTTTTGTCTTGATTTATCTTGTTGCTCACAACTTGAAACTTATGAGAAATTCTCCGAACTGTTATAAATAAGATTGTTAAAATTATAGATAAATCGGAACTATTTTTATCATTAGTGAGCTGAATGTAAACAGTTAGGTTATTTCGTAGAATTCAAACTTGTTTTCAAGAGGTTATTATTTCAGAAATTGTAGTCAAAAGAAAGTGAAAAAAATGTTGCTATGAACAATATTGAGCAATAGAAGTTTCAAAACTATCTTTTCTTATTAGAGTTTAATTGAAGTATTTCTTTCATAATAAATCTCTCAATGGCATACATGTTGTTTTATCAAAGCATTCTAACTACAATGAAAAAAAAATGCAAAATATTGTATTGCTTTATGCATATATCTTTTGAGTTAGAGATTTTATCTTTCATTTCTTTTGTATTATTCTTTCACTAAAATGTCATGAAATGCATCCTGTGTTTCCAATCAATACGTTGTTTAATATATTTGCAATTTCTTTACATCGATTTACTTGAATTTTGAATTTAATCAAAATATAATAGTTTCGCCTTATATAAGTAAGTTAAGAGCTTATTCATATATTATTAACTTTAAAAACTTATTTTAAAAAAATTAAACAGAGTTTTATACTTCGATCTTTCCTGTTTTCCTTTTGAGCCTTTTTTTCTGATACATTTCGGATTCATAAAAGAACTTGGTTAGCATGGGACAGTTTATATATTGGATTCGAAGAACTCCAAAGTAACTAAAATATTCAAAAAGTATTTTCAAGAATTTCAGACTAGAATTTCTAGAATGTGACATTGTAAATATAGATATATTATATGCTTAAAAGTGACAGTGGCATTGTTATTGATAATTTAATAATTTATGTTAATTAAAAAAATTGAAGTAAATTTTCCTAATTTCTCTCCCAACAAATTTTCTCTTGGTGATATTATAGTACAAATTCATAAACATATTGAGTGTTCCTAAAGTAGTTTATAAAGGTAAATCAAACATAATACGTCATTTTTACTATAGTACATGATGCGGAAAATTACAAGGGTGATTATTTCTGGGCTATCCTTTTGCCAGCGAATTAAGCGAAAAAAAAAGCTTCCAATAGAGATTGCAAATAATTTTAAACTCTAAATTCAAAAAGCGTTATTTTCATCAATTCCGAAAAAAATGAAAATTTGAAAATTGGCAATTAATCAAACTACACACTTCCTTACAATCTGTCGAGAACATATAAGTTAAAGAACAATTATCAATAATTATAGAGTAGAAACTATAATCATCGTAATAGTTCTTTCAGTTAATAATGAAATTAATTAGACACCGCATAAATATACTTTTAATATTTCATAGCATATGTAAAGACAAGTTTAAATTCTCATATAAGAGCAGTTTTTACATAAAACTAAGAACTGCAAATAGATTTCTTTTGCGTAATTAATCAATTCAAGTAAACACAAAAGCAGTTCGGAAACGCAAAGAAAATTAAGTGGAGCGTAAAAGAAATTATTTATACAACATCAACTATCTCCTTTCCTTCAAGCATCCTTCAACGAAGAAAAAACATTATTTATGGATGTGTCATTGAAAATGCTTTAAAAGTTATTTGTTCGTTTTAAAGATTGATTAAGATTTTAGAATTAGTTTTGCGTCGGTAATTTTCAAACACACATTTTAATTGCAAAAAAAAAGAAATAAAATCAACAAAAATGTTCCTTTGGCTCTTAAATTTCAATATTTGTTGAAGATTTTTTTTCAATAAATATCATTAAATGAATTAATTAAAGGGTAATGAATAGTCTCCTCAATTTATTCGATAACATTTTCTAAAAAACTCCTAATTAATATGATTAAATATAAATAAAAAGCAATAAAGATATTAAATAAGTGGTTCTTAAATATCCTTTCAGACCATCTTTATGTTCAGTAACAGAAAAAGGCACAGAAGAGGTAAAAATTGCTTAGATTAGTAAAGATTATTTGAAGAATGTATTTTAACAATAGTTAGGCTGAAATAGTTAAAAACAATAAATTTTATATTTTTCTTCTTCATTTTTACTTTTAATGAATTAACATCAGTCGCCTAATATATTAATAGAAATATTTTGTATTAACTAAGAAATGCAAGATTTTATTTAAATTCCTTACTATAAAATATGTTTCAATTTTTTTTCGGATTTTCTAATGAAAAGTAAATTATAATGTTTCAAATTTTCTATATATGAGCAAATATTAATTGTTAAGAAATTAAAAGATATATGAGGCATTATTTTAACTATTTCCAATTTTTTGCGTATAATTAATTTTTAAAAATGCAACTGCTTTATTTTTAATTTGCTTAATTATTACAAGACTAATGATATGTAAAATGAAATTTGTTCACTATTACATTAAGAAAACTTTTTATAATATTATATAAAATTTTTATTTATTTATATTTAAATTGATTTCCATCAAATTTACTACAAGCATTACGTTTGTTGGATAAATAAAATGAGATATATGAAACAAAGTTTTTAAAATATTTAAAAATGTCATAAGACTTAAAGATGGATTCTCAGTTATTGTATTCGCATTCATTTATAATTTACTATTCATTTCAAATAGAACAAATTCAACTCCATCGTAGTTTTAAAATAAAACTTCAATATAAAAAAGGAATAAATTGTTTTGTCCGTCTTATTTTAAATATATTTCATAGTTCAAAAAAATTAATCTACAACGGTATGCACATTTTATAAAAAAAAAAGAACTGCAATCTATATCTATAACTATATATGTATACTTATAAATAAAGCTCAATGTGTTTGTGTGTGTGTGTGTGTGTGTGTGTGTGTGTGTGTGTGTGTGTGTGTGTGTGTGTGTGTGTGTGTGTGTGTGTGTGTGTGTGTGTGTGTGTGTGTGTTGACGCTCTACAGGCCAGGTCATTTGACTTACAGCTACCAAATTTGGTACATGTATACCTTAGAGGTCGGGAATGCGCACCTGGGGTTCCTTTTTTTTGAATTTCTAATTATAATTTTAATTATTAATTTAAAAACTAACTTTCCCGCCAAAAAAAAAATCTTTCATTTTCCCCACCGCCAAATGATTAAGGCTTCAGTTTTTTTTCTCAACAGTAATGAGGCTAGGGTTAGCATTTTTCGGCCGATTATTTCAAACGATTCTGTTTATTTTCTTAATGTTTTATGCATTTAAAATTAAACTTCGTTAATTAATCGATCTTTCAGATTAATTCTGAAGTACTTTTGAATTAAAATAACGCAGGATAAAGGAAATTAAAAATGTTTAATCTGCATAGCGTTACCCCAACTGACGTAGAAAAATTCACACATTTGCGTTACCGTAATTGGCGTTGAAAATTCACCCATGCGCATTGTGTTCTGATTGTTGACACTATTATCAACGGATGATTCTTGATGTAAATTATTTTTAGGTTAGTTGCATGCTTTTATAATTAAATTGTATTTATGTTAGTTATATATTTTTTGTATATGCTTATAGTTTTAAGTACATCGTTTTTTAAGTAGTTTTGTTAAACCTGTTTTCGACCGTTTATTTTAAACGATTCGTTTTATTTTCTCAGTGTTTGATGCATTTAAAATTAAACGTTGTTAATTAATCGATCTGGTCATGATGGATCTGAGAAAATTTTGTTGACAAATTCTTGAGATATTACATAAAGTAAGAAAGATATTCTTTAGTGCCCATAATGTTAAAAGCTCAGTGACTCTGTTTTCAGTAATCATGTTATAAAAAAATGCTTTGTTTCAGTAAAAAATATTATTATATTAATTGCAGATTAATTCTTCCCACTTTAATTTAAAGCCTAAATTCTACGGGAGCTTACAGAAAATTAGTGAGATACATATTACGTTATGAATAAAGGCTTTTATAATATTATGAGTGAATTATATGACTATCAAAATTTGAAGTTTTAAAATATTTTGATGGAAAATCTATTAAAGTAGGAATTGCGTAAAATATTTAATTATTAAAATTTAAACCAACATTAAGATTGGCGAACTAGCTGGTTGCCAAAGGCGGCTAGAATTTAAATAAATACAAAATATGATTACATTATTAAAATTAAATTTTTTTAATCAATAAAATGAGAAGCAGCATAGATTCTTCATATTAAAAACAACAGTTTAATAATAATTACAAATTTAGACCAGAATAATAAAGAATTGCCTGCTAATCAATAAAAATTAAATAAATTCAAAGCATATGAGCCAAATTTTAACTGCCAAGTCACTAAGAACGAATTCATAAAATGAATGCAGTTTCAAAGTTTTATTCCACCTGTTTCATAGCAATAAATATATATAACACAGTTTAATGTTCACAGAATCGAATATGTTGTATATATGTTGAGATGTTTTGGATATTAATTAGTGCAAGTTTCCAAAAAGTAGAGAAAAAGTATTTTATTTATAAGAATGTTTGGAACGATATTCATCCATCTGATTATCAAGGAGAAAAATTCGTTTGGATAACGAGACAATATCCTCTAGAAGCGTCTGAAAGAGTTTTCTAAATGCTTTTAACAACGCCCTAGCCTTAGCCAAAAATAACTCGATAGGAATTTTATCTGATTCACAACTTCAGCAGGTGTCTCTTTTCATGTTGTAAGTGATGAAATGATATCAGATGGTAAAGAGATCCCCTTTTTTTTTTTCTACTATGGATTTTGACATGCGTCACTGACACCCATTTCCTGATCTTCAGAGATAGGGGTCGAAGAAACACCCTTACTATAAGTCTCAAATTTAAGGAAAGGGAAGAGGTCTATTTTTACATTTTCCTACCGGATTCACCGGTCTAGACTTGAATGAGGAGACCGCAGACATTTACCTAGCGGCAGAGGGAATCTATTTCCAGCACTTAAGCCAGCGACTGTGCCAACATCCCAAAATACCACTTTGTATAATTACACAGCTCTGTACCAAGTCGTTGCTGCTATGTTGTTTCAATTTCCCAGTTTGTCGAGATGCAGACAAAATTGATTTGGAAAAGCAAAATATTTGTCAACTTATTGTTGAAAAATTTCGACTCGAGGTATATTAAGTTGGAGCACTTTTGGATTCACGCCACAAACTGCTTCGTGTCCATGCACGAATAAGTAAATACATATTCATCAGAAGATTTGTACACAAATCAGTCTATATATATGCAGCAGTGAGTTTAAAGGAATATTATGATAAATATTTATATTTTTTCAGCAAAAGTAAAATATTTTTCACAAATCATTTATTCTGTTTCCTTTCAGAGCTGAATTTTGATGCAATATTTCAAAATTTTTCATACTTAAAAGAGTTATTTCTTTATTTTTTTGTTTTGTTTTGTTTTATGAATAACAAAATGGATGACGCAAGACTGACAGAATTTTAGATTTAAATTCCGCACATTTCATTAATTAGCTGGAATAATTAAATATATTTTTATTGTAAAGAAATCATGTAATACATGGAGTTAAAAAAAGATATTTACTGCCTTACTGAGAAACATTTTTCATTTCTCTCATTTTTCACTTGGGCTTATTTATTTTTCTTTAAATTAATATTTATTTAAGCATTCACAAATATTTTTCGTATTTTTTTTATTTTATAATACCGTGGAAATATTCTTTTTCTATTTCTGCTTTTGAATTCAAAACTGAATAAGATTTAAATACATATTAGCTTTAACAGCAATAACAATCATTAACAATTTTCAGAACTATTTGTAACCCTAATTTTCTATTCAATTATATTTATATTCAAATATATTCAGTTAAAATTCTAAAATTAAACTTTGTTTGAATTTCAAGGTTGAGTTGTTCCACCAAATTAATTATTAATTCTATTATCTGGATCTACATTATCTAGACTAACGATTTTAGTTTCAGGAATTGCATAATGACCAGTTAAAATGCTCGGATATTTTTCTGGTGACCAAGAATTTATTGTTCATTTATGTCAATTTTACAAGAAAAATATGACAAAGGCCTAAAACGTATATTATATATATATTATAACTGCAATTATTGAGTGTCTTTATGCATCTAGGTTTTTGCCTCTCAATTTTAATTTGGCAGAATATTTCGCAAATGAACTAATTACTGAAAAAACAAACTAATTCAGGTTTCCGGAGCAATTATATGAAATAGCAACAGAGTCTCTAGATTTATTATTATATAGTTCCACTTCCTACTATTGGTGCAGAATTTATAGGACACCAAGACAGAATTAATTGAAAATCTAATTTTTATGTAAATTTAATAAGCATCTAATCGGTGGCTGCATGTCGTCTTTTGGCTGATGTGAAAATATATATAATACAAATATAATTTCTCGATTAAGTCGTACTCTGTATCTAACTATGAAGATGAAAAAATTGGAGGAATTGCAGTTCTTTTAATTATGTTAAAAGAATAACGAGTTCCTAAGTCTCATTTATTCTTCAAACATTGAGTTTGTCTTCAAATTAGTCTTCTGTATCTTAGATCATTTTGATCTCTTTGAAATGCTAGGTTTAAGGCATTTACTTTGGCCGTAAGTGCATCAAAATCGGTTTCAATAGGTTATAAATAACTTCCACTCTTTCAAAACAGCAGCTCATTAACTGATGTCGTTTATATGGCGTGCTTCGAAAATAATCGTTATTTCGTTAAATTCTTAGTTCAAATTTATCGGACATAAGTACAAATAGTCCGCCTTCATTGAATCGCATATTTTTGCCCATTACATTTTGGCAAGAAAATTTTTTAGTCGCAAATCTTTTTTTTTTCTTGTTTATAAGATAAAGAATATTCATAAATTCAAAAATACTCTGATAGAAACAAGCCAGCACTTATAAGCATAATTGTACAATTTAAAATTAAATCCGAGATTGCACCAATAATAAACTAAAAATGTGGGAACATGGGCCTTTTAAAACGAGAGACCAACCAATGTTTTCAGTTTCTTAGATCATAGAATTTTTAATCTATTTTATACAAATATGGTCATTACAAGAATTGAATTCTACAAAGAAGATGTTTATCAAAACAAAGCACTTCCCCTTATCGTAAACTCTCATTCAAACCTTGAATTTAAAATTTGAATATTTTCCATTAAAAGGCATTATGTTTATGTTGACCTTTACCAAATTGCGTCATTCAGCATGTTAATTTTACATAAGTGCCACACAGAAAGATTATATACATGGTGGTCACACATACTTTCCCTTAAAAATAATTATGATAAAAAACTATTATATTTGGGCACATGTTTGCAAACTATTATAAATGAGCACAATAGCAAAAATTATTATTCAGATTTTAATAAAAACTATTTACGTCAATAAATTTCAATGTGAGCTCTTTTGACAGCTTGGAGAATGTTAAGACTGCATTCAAATTCTTTCCAATTATTGTTCAAGATTTCAGCTGTCACATTTGACAGAGCATCTGTGATCCCAACTTTGAGTGCATCAGTATCTTCAGTTGACAATGCAAACACTCTATCTTTTATATAACCATGAAACTGGCATTTAATAGTAATGACCAGTTACAATTCATGGAGAAAAAGGCACATTGAGTATTTTCACGCATTCATACCGTTTTCATAAAAATCGAATTTAAAATCACTAATTTTGCATTAAATGAACCATCTCTAGCACCAAAAGAATTAAGAACATGACTTATCCATAGAAAAAATTTTACATTAATACATTTAATAATTATTTCTTAATAATATTTTCTAATCAAAGAGATTTTATGATTAACTCTGTATATTCTAATTTTACCTGTGAATATTCTTTCGAAATCCAAAGCAATGGAAAAGTTTTCTTACCTATAAGAAAAGAAATTTCCATTAGTGAATTATCAATTTAAAGAAATTTTTAATATAAATACCGATTTAAATTAAATATTTGGAATTAGCTTACATTTGGTTGAAGTTTTTTCATGTTATATATATATATAAATTGCAAATTTTGTGATATTCCTTATCTTTTAACAATAATAATTTATTTTCGTACTTATTTTATTTTAAACAAAACGATATACATAAAATAAAGAAATCATTAATGAATATGCAATGAAATAAATAAGTAATAATTTCATTGGCTGGAAATATAATATGAAACATTATTCAGTGTTCTTTTCCTTGTAGATATGAAATTAAAAAAGTAGAATACAATTATAAACAAAGGGTAAATTACAAAAATAAAAAAAAACCAATCAAGAAATAGCTTTAATATCTGTTAATCAAAATGTAAACAATTTGTTACAAACAGGAGAAAATTTTAAATACGAAGCTTCTCGAAGCCTTTTGAAGAAATTTATTACTTTTTTTAGCTTTAATCGTAATTTAATATAATAATTTAAATATAATAAATTTTTACACTACAATTAAAGTATGAATTCCTTCAACGAGGGAATCGTCATTTGTACATTAGGTATTTTTAAGCTAAATAAGAATCATCCATTAAACGTACTTTTATGTTTTAGTTCTAGAATTAAGCTTTCAGCCGTTTCCAACATTTTCTGCATTAATAACGTTTTCATGAAAAAATTAAAGCACTTTATTAAAATGTTTAATTACTTAAAAAATATAGAGAGATTTTATACTTTAGTTTTAAAAATAATTCAATAAAGTATACAATATATAATTATTAATATATAATATATAATTAAAATATAGTATTTAATTTTATCGGAAACTCTTATTTTAATGATTATTATCTCAAACAAATTCAAAATTATTATCGTTTCATTAGTAAAAAAATGTTTTGAGTTCATTTCCCCGAACATAAAAATTGCATTCTTTTCTAAATAAATAAATATTTTTTTTCTTTCCGAGCATTCAGGAAATAAAACAACATTCTCATATTATCTTTTACAGCAAAGAAGCTTATATGCTGTTCTATATGTCTCCAACAAGAAAAGGTGTATTCCAAAAAGCGTCAGTACCCGTCCTAAATATAAAGATTCTCCTTGAAAGCTTTCCTAAACTAACCCTTCTTAAACTGGCTTTTCGGAAAAGAGATTTTCAGTTGACTTTTGTTGAAGCAACTTTGGGCTTCAGAGGATAGAACGGCATAGATCTTGCAGAGGCTGTTTTCTGACAAAGTTTAACTTAGTTTTCTGTTTAAAGTATACGCTATGAGAATTTTGAAACAAATATTATTATGTTATTTTGTGCAATTATTTGAAGTTGTATAATAAAAAATAATACTAAATAGTAATTTGCATACAGATTCTTTTAATAATGAGTGCTACCATTTTGTTATTAAGTACACAGATAAATGCAGGTCTTTCATACAGCGCATAAACATTGTTGCTTTTTCAAAATTTTAAATACAAAATCTCAAAGAATCGATCAATTTATTTATCAACTCAATTTTTTCAACTCCAGGATCATTTAAAATTGTAACCAATGAATATGAACTGGAATCTGATGCGTATAAACTTACTTCTCTTAACTTACATTTATTATTATATCTGAAAGGCTGGAGTAAGCCATATTAGAGCTAGAGTAAGAATATATTGGAGTACGTAAAAGTTCAGAAGATGAAATTGATTTACAAAATGGCTAATGGCTAATATATTTGTACTTATAGGTTACTGTATTCCTCTTATAAGCCACTATATTTATTTATTTATTTTTGTGTGTAATCACTATGATCCCTTTGGGGGCGCCTCAAAAATAAGGATGAGAAGCTTCCGGTATAGTGATTGGTTCTCGCCACACAGGTGGGTACAGAAAGAGGAGGAGGTCGGCTACATCCCATCGATGACGGGACTTACTTCCTAAGGGAAGGGTTGTACCGTGACCGATGATGACCATTAAGACTCAAACACAATTCTAGATAGTGTTTATGTCACGGTAGTTCGATCATTCAGTTTTTATCAGCGAACCTACTGGCAGATCAGAATTGTCAGTAAATGATTAGTGATTTATGTAACCACTTTATCTTCATATATTTTATTCAATCCATCATATTCTTTTAACCAGTGTATGCCTTTCAAGTATAATAATAAAGCAAATTTTAATCATTGTATGTAAGTTTATTCGCATCAATCATACTTGTATGTGAGTTGATTATTAACGGTAGTGCATGACTTCCAGTTCATTCATAATTTCTTTAATCCTCGAAAATCTGAAATAAAATTCAATTTATGATGTTCACGGAATGAAATTATATTTTGAAAAGTCTTTCAGCTAAAATCTAATTTGGTTTAAATCTTAAATACTTATAATAAAATAAGAAACTCAAAAAATATAATAATTCGTTTGTGTTGTAGAAATCACATAACTCCAAAAAACTAAAAGTTTCTGCAATGTGATTGTTTCAACTTTGCGACTTTTACTACTAGTATTTCCAAATAATTACAGTCTCTGAAACCATTAACCAATGATAGATGATGCTGGATTTTCTAATAGATGGAATATAGATATATATACTTGCAAATGCTCCTTTATTAACAGACTGTAGTTGAAATGTCTACAAAATACTACATTCTTGCGAAGTCATCCATCTAAAATCTGTATCAAATCAAGCTGAGATTTTTGGGGAATAGCCAAATCTATCAAGAACCTCCTATTTGTTTTACTTAGAGCTCTGTGAAAATAAACACTTCGGTGTTCCTAAAACAATCCAATTTGTTTTATCAGGGTGCTTAGTTTGGTGGTCCGGGTGACGCATTTCACCAGCATCTCACTAATTAAACACCCATTACGCATCACGTCACAGAAGGCGCTTGCTAAATTAAACCACCATCGAATTAATATTCCTAAAATCGGAGATTCCGGACAAACATTGACAATAGCAGAGAAAGGGGTGCACTGCGCCCGCTTATATTATTCCGGGAGTGAGTACCCTACGGGAAAAGCAATAGAGTCCGGCCGTAGTCCGGTCGGATCAGTTTCAGAAATGTTCCGTGATTAAGAGGGCAACTATCAAATAATTATTGTCCATTGTGAGAGTAATGAGGTGCAGGGGCTGAACACGATCGATGGGGCTCTTTGAAGTCTAAGGCGGAAGCGCCCTAAAGGAGGTGAATACAATGAGGCTGGCGAATGCTTTGTCTCGCCCCAATCGGATTCCGGAAAACTGCTGTTTAGTAAATAGCTGAATGTGGCTCAGTCAGATAGGCCCTGCCTGTAGCACAGTAGGAAGGGAATCGAGAAATCCAAGAACAGCACGTATTTAGAAATTCCTTTTATCATTCTAATTCATAATATTTAACAAAGCATTTTTGTACAGGAATCATAGCAGCTAATGCATCTGCTGCTGCAATTCGGAAGTATCCAAAGCATTTTTTTAAGTACAGTTAATGGTAGAATATTATCATTATTTTCGAAATATTTTTTTTAATTTATTATGAATCTTAATTATTTTATTTTAGTACTTATTTATTAATATGTTATTAAATGATTATTCCAGCATATCTAAGAAACAGAGTGACTGAATCACTACACATTATTAAGAATGCTAAGAAAATAACTTTAAAATATTGTACACTCTCTTTACGTCCGTAAAGTAGTTGTTTCAGTTAGTAGTTTTTTTCCTTAATACCTTCTATAGCTAAATAAAGACACCACTTGAAAAAAATGTGAGAAAAATTGTTATCGGTAAACATGAGAAAGCTTCGTTTTAAACAAATACTGTAGAATTAGAAATGTACTACGCAAAAATTCATTTATCTATTAAATCTGGGAATCCAACTGAAAATTTTGATTATTATCAATAAATATTTTAAAACCAAGAAGATATATGAATAAATATTATATTAAGTAACAATTACCTATGAAACCCTATTTCCAGAATGATAAAATGTCGGAAGTATTAGGCAATAATTCAATTCCAAAATTAGCAGTAACAAAATCCTGCATAGGGTTTAGTTTGCGTGTTAAGCATTTTCTAAGGAATGTTTGGAAAATACTGATATATCTGGAATAAATTAAATAGATATTGAAAGTAAATATCTAATTATTTTCAAATTTTAAATCAATTTGGATTTTATCAATCTAAACTTCTTCAACTTTTAGCAGCAAATCACTTCGAATTTTCAAATTACAATTGAACAAATCGAATTAAATTATATTCCGAAGAATTTAATAAATACTAGATATTATCTAGATATAATAAATCTAGATATTATCAAGAATTTCTATATTTCTTTGGAATATAAATTAATTTGATTTATTTAATTGTAAAGAAAATAGTTGATGTAATTTGCTAAAATATCTTCGCCATAACTTTATACGCGGAGAACTAAAACATTAGATATAGATCCAAATTCCTTGAAAGTAATACTATTATAATATTAAAATTATAGATACTAAAGTAAATAATAATAAAGTTGACCTTTGTTTATATGCATTTTTTGGTTTTGTGCATTTTTTGATATATACATTTATTTTTATTATATTCATTTTGAATCTTTCGTATGAATTTAAATACTGATCCATTTCTTTATCTATTCATATATATTAAAGCACGAATATGGAATTTAATTCATAGTTTTTTTAATTATACGACAATAAATCCATTTCTTTTTATACGAAAGATTTAAATTTGCATTTTGATTACTGCTAGAGAATTTAGCTATTTTTTTTTCTTTTACAAAACTTTAGTAAATTAAATTTGTGCAAGAGAATATTCACCCACAAAACTAAACTAAAATTCTTTCACTAAAAATGGAACTTATAAAACAACTTGAAATACGAAAGGAACTAAAGACTGCTTCAATTATAGCCAAAGAAATGAATGAAAAGAATTCAAATATTCAACACGTTTGCAAACAACTGAAACTAATTTTAATAGTTAAATTTACTTTCTTCTTTTCCTCTTTCTCCGAATCTAACATCTTTAGATTCTTTTATTTTGAACAACTTCGCAATTCTAATTTTCATATTCAAATCCAAAGACAAAACTTTAGATTTAAAAAAATGTCTTATTCGATCTTATATTATTAAAATTTTCATTGTTAAGAATTGGTAATTCCTATAATTTAAGAATTATCACAAAATTTAAAAAAAAATACACTTAGATCTGTATAATTCTCATAAATTTAAATGACAAATGTACAATACGGGAATATTATGCGCATAGTTATCTGATTCTTTTATTTACAGAAATACATAAATATTGAAATTATAATGAAATTATTTTATTTCTCTCATATTGTTCAGTTGTAGGAATTCAAAGTTTCTCTTTCTTCTCTTAATTTCTTAAACACTAATCTTAATCTTTTTAAAGTTTCTTAATTTTTTATAACCTAATCTTTTAGTTGCTTATTTAAATGAAACATTACTGATTCTTTTAAGTTTCTAAAACTGAAGATATTTATATTTATTTCGACAGCATAATAAAACGGAAATTAATTCATCCTTAAACGTATCATTAAACATTTAATTATTGATTGATTGATTATTATTAATATTAGCAACGTTTGTAAGACTCTTCATTTGATATTCGTATTGGTGTATATATTTTGATTGGTATTAAATGAATTTCTAAAAGGAATATTACTTAAATAGAAACCTTAAACTTATTAAGTAATTCTCACATATGGGATAGAGCATCAGAATTTCTATTAACCCTATGAGCCCTGACCGCCCGATATCACCACGTTTGACCGGGGTCTAATTTATGCGCTTTGAGGCGGTTAAATGAGTTTAAGAGGTGAAAGGTATACCTAGACGAACGCTCATTTAATATAATTTAAACTCATGTAACCGATCCCAAAGCGCCCCCTTATAGAACTGGGCGATATCGGGTGGCCAGGGCTCATAGAGTTAATGTTATTAGAATTTTTAATTAATGTTTAGAATGATAACAGAAAGTATATTTTAAGTTAAGATTATTTGTATTTTTCTAATTAGTTAATATTTAATTCTTAAATTTCAATTCCATTTCATTATACTAAACTTCCATCCTGGAATAATTCGATGGTTTTTTTTTATTTGAACTCTTAATTTTGAATCAGTTTAGGTGATAAAGCTGAGATTTGTGCCGTCATATTCTATCTATAACACCAAGATTTTCAATTGATTTAATAAATGCACTAGGCAGAGTATACACATTGATAATATTCCTGGCCTGCATAGAATCTCAGTTAGTTAATGACAGCTATCCACTAGCACGGAAGCGAGAACTTAAAGTGAGTTCTGATGACCATAGTCTAACCCATTCCTCAGGAGTTACACCCTATCATTTGGATTAAATACATTAATATGAGCACCAGAGAAGCGAAAACCAATCACTGAGCCAGAAATTTCTTATATTCATATCAAATCTATCTATCTCTTTAGACTTATTTCATTCAAACATCTATAATGGATATTTGACAGATTATTATGAACACTAGAGAAGCGAGAACCAATCACTGAACCAGAAGTTTTACAAAACTTTATCAAGTATATCTACTCTTTAGACTTATTTCAATCAAACAGATATAGTGAATATTTAATAGAATCTAATATAGAGCTCATGACCCTTTTATTCTGAAACCAAACTTCTTCCAGAGAGCCGCAATTCAAAATTATTCGAAAGGTGATTATTTATACAATTCTACCCAACAGCAAAGTATATCAAACGTTACTGAACTTTACTTTCACTTTATCAAATCATTAACAAATGAGTAGATATTCTCCTCCAAAATGCATGGACATTTTTTCTTTAAAATTCTTGAGTCAAAATGATACATAGCAATGAAGATTTGCATAAAAGAAACTGCGGGAAGGATGTCCAGTAATATTACCAGTATACAAATTCGCATTAAAAACTCAGTCATGTCAGCTGTTTATTTAAGTTACAGTGCCTAATGGTAAGGCATCGGCTTCAGTACCAGAGGGTTCCAAGTTCGAAACTCGGTTCTGCTGAAGATCCTGCCACATAAATGCATCTGGTGCAAGATAAATCCGTTGGAGCTCAACTTCCTCCTGCAAGCGCAGGATACTCAAAGAGAGAAGAACCAGTTAAATTGCTTTGTCCTCTGAATACGGTTCGAAATCAGATAATAATCCTAGTATTGTTTCAGAAATAGACGTTACTAACTTATTTAAATAAATAGTAATCATTTGCTCTATTCAAGAAAATTAAATCATCCGATACAAAAGGAATATCCGAACAACCACTTGAAAGACATTTTTTTTTATTCTATGAGATTCATATCGTACCTTTGACAAATTTCATCCACTTTGATTATGCTGTATTCGAGGAAAAAAATATTTGAATCTTAAAAAATGAATTGATCTATATTTTTCCTTACTTAACCTGAACTATTTGCTGCATTTCAACATTACTTAGGATAGATGTATAAAATAAAGAAATATATGGATAAATAAAATTATTTGTTAAAAGAAACATTAACTATCATATGGAATTCAAAATTTAAAAAATCATAAACAGAGATTTAATTCAAATTCCTAACTAAAAAAAAATATTAGTGATTTTTTTCGAATAACACAATTATGTGATATAAAGACAATACTTCTCCCTTAAGAGAATATAATCTGATTCTATGATACTCATATCGTATCTTCGATGAGCTTTGTTAAAAATTGAAATATCTCTTTTTGAAGAAAAAGTATCTAAATCAATATTATTTTCACTATGTATAAGTCTATTGACATTTATGGAAAATAATACAACTTTAATAAATAAAATTTTGGATAAAAAGAGGCTTCATTATTCGTCTGGAGTAATCTATGTAATAAGCTGACGCCTCCCGTCTGTCTAATCAGCTGACTTTAAATATTTACCTCGCACCGAATATCAAGATGTGGGGTCTCGACAATGGAAAATGTAAACATTCGCCAAAACTAAGAAAGTGTGATTTATTTAAATACCACCTCATATATCAAGATTTCCTTTTATTGTAAACATGTTTTTAAAATTCAATTTCAAAGAGAAAGAAATATAAGGTTATTTTTCTTTATAAAGATTTAGAATTATTTGAAGTATTTATTCTCTCAGCTTTTCCGTTGTACGAAAGATACTTTGATGTTCCTTCAGTGTAAAAAAAAACATTCAACCATTTAAATAAAAGCTATCCATAATATTTAAATCGTTCTCCTTATATTAAATCTGCGGATAAAAGATATACTCTAAGAATGAGATTTTTAAAGAAACGATACCACTAAATATTAGTTGGGAAAAAGAACACAGAGCAATGGTTTTAAAAGTATGCTTTAATATACCGACTAGGATCATTATCCCTGTAAAGAATAAATATGTTTTTAAGAATCTTCGTCTTTACTTCTTTTTTTTCTTTTCGCTCGTTTTTATTTTTAATCTTCTTACGGATTAAGTTTATAGCAATATTATCCTGCATTTAGTTTTAAATATTCCATCAAACATTTTTGTCGCATCATTTTCTGTTCAAAACATTATTTCATCATTTTCTGCAATGAAAAATGAATTTGCGGTTTCAGTAATATTTAACAGTTGTTGCAAGAATTCGCTACATATTTATCGAAGATGAGAAAAGAATAGAAATTATCACTCATGTAGAAAAGAAATTTTATTTATATTTATTTCTTTTGCTATATTTTCTTTTTCCCCCCTTTTATATTGTTTCGTTAAGACGTCGGTGAAATAATGAATATTTCATAAGGATTGCATTAATTTAATATCTACTTTTAGTTTCTTTTAAAAAAATCTATTTTTCGTTTAAATATACGAAACGTACATACTTTTGTAATCTAATAAATGACAAATAAAAAAAACTGCGGAAGTCTTTTTCTTAAAAAGAATGCAATTATTTCTATAATAGAATTGTTAAAATATTCTAAGTGCTAACATTTTATAAAATAAATATCAGCTTAATTTATAAAATGTTAGTACTTAGGAGGATTTACAGAAAAACCAAAAGATTCAAATACCGAATGATCTAGAATTTCCTCACGTAATCTAAACTTACAGTGATAATTAAATAAACCTAAATATATATGCATTAATCAAAAAAATGTGTGCATAATTAAGAAAACATTTGTTAAAAGAAATATTAAATGTTTTACAACTGGATTTTTTTCAAAATGAAAATAGTTTTAATCCAAATTTTCATTCTGGAAAAATTCTGATAATTTTTATTGAATGACGGTCATATCAAACTAATTAAAACTTCTTTCAATGCAATATTTCCTTAATATTTAATAGTATCTTTAGTATAACAATTTTTTGAGATTCTGATTTGTGAAATTTATTACACTACAAATGTTTCACTATTCTCGAAAATATTCTCTTTTAAATATTCTATTTACCTGAGAGTGAAATATCATAAAAGTGAGCAACTCTATTCTGCTGTACATAAAGTAATTATAAAATGAATATCTTAGCATTAAAAATCTAAAACCTTATAAAATGGCTTTTAGTTTTGGAAATTTTTTTCAAATTATCATAGTTTTTTTTTAAAGTTTTTTTACAAAAAATCAATGAATTCGTTTAAAATATTAATAATGGAATAAATAATAAAAATTAGGGAAATAAACATAATTTTTTATGTATCTTTCAGGAATTTTTTCACATTGGATTGTATAAATATGAAACAATGTATTTCTGATGTATTTAGTGATGTAATGACGTATTTATAAAAATTCAAATGAAAATATAGATATAAAATGCATCCCACATTTTATAAGTTTTTATCATTAACAAAATCATTTTTTTGTAATTTATATATAAATGAAATTGAATAACTCGTATGTATTAATAAATTACTTCTGCCAGCAGATATTGCTATTTCTATATATAAGGAAGCCCTAGAAAAGTGAATATCTTATTCATGCTTCTATTTTAATGTAGATGACTGAAAATAAAAAATCTCTGATTTTATGAAGTCTATATTTCCATTAAAACTAAAGAATAAATTAAAAAACCTCATCTCAATTCATTTAAATGAAATAATACGATCATTTGATTTATGTACACCCTTAATACGATATATCAAAATGTTCTACCATTCTTTGTTTTTGTTACTTATATTTAATATAAAATCGTAAGAACTCTATTTCAAATGCATTTATAGTTGAACTATATTTATCTATGCAAAAGAAAAAAATGTTTTTTAATTCTTAAAATTTTAAGAAAGAAATATCTAAAAACATTGCAGGATAAATTGTATTTCATTGTTTCGGATAAAAATCTTTGAGTAAAACAAATTCTAAATTCCTATTTATTTCAACTCTCGAAAAAGGAAAACTCATCCTTTTGTAATTCGCCACCACACATTTTTTTTCCCAACTGAAGAATTTTTCTATTATTTCCATTAAAATTAAAAAAATAAATGGAAAGATCTCACCTTCTATCTACGCAAAATAATACTAGCAGCTGATGTATGTATACGCTTAACATGATATATCATAATGTTTCATCATTCGTGTGTGTTTCTTTCTATTATTTAATACCAAAATCTTTAATATTAAACAATATTTAATATTAATTTAGTTGAACTATATTTATCTATATGAAAGCAAGTAACAATTTTCAAATCCTTAAGATTTTAAGCCTGAAATGTCTAAAAACATTGCAGGATAAATTGTCTTTCTTTGTTTCGGATAAAAATCTTTGAGTAAAACAAATTCTAAATTCCTATTTATTTCAACTCTCGAAAAAGGAAAAATCATCCTTTTGGAATTCACCACCACACATTCTTTCCCAACTGAAGAGTTTTTCTATTCCCAAACCCTTTCCGCCGAGCTATTTTGTGTGCAACTGCGTTTAAATTGAAGAATTCTCCTTCGCTAAAACGTCCGACACATGAAAGGTAAGAACCCATGTCCCCCTCTGCCTCCCTAAGTGAAAAGATAAGGCCATATTTTAATACGTGAAGTCACATGAAGGGTAAGCTTAAGCCTTAAAATACTTGAAATCGTTGAGGTACTTCCATCTTCGGCGAAAGAGGAAGTCATTCATACCACGCTGTTGAGAAATTTAAATGAGGATATTATGCATATAGCTGTAATTCTCTGGGCGCTCTCTGGTCTTACCCGATATTTAAATTTCCTGAAACATTTCCGCGCCTTATATGAGCTCTGGATGTTTGGAAAATGAGAAGACTACCTGATGAAATTCTTTTTTGGAATTATGTACATGTATTTTTCATTACAGTTTTAGAGGAGAAAAAAAAACATATCTCTGGCGATTCCAAAGTTTGTATTTCTTGATAAAGAAGATTATGAGATTGCATGGTTCTGTATGCATAATTTTCCAAGAAGAGGGCTCTTTCTATTTCATATCTTTTAGTCCGGTGAAATTTCACGGATGAATTTCAAACAACCTTTTTTTTTACAATTCCTTTCGCTTTTGAAAATTCATTTTTTTAATAACAAAAGAAATATTTAACGAATTGCTAAGTGGCTTTGAAGTTGCAGTGAATAATGAAGATACTGACTGGCGCAGAACACTAGAGAAGAAGCAATGTCTATTATAGAAATAGCGTTGATATACTTTGTCCGTTTAATCCGTTTTGTTTATTCATAAAGGAATTTCGTTTTAAAGGACAACGAATAATATTATTAGCTTAATTCTTCCGAATATTTTGATTCAGAAATAAATTTCTAAAGACTTTTCTTAATGAACTTTTTAAAATTTAGAGTGTTTGAAACAAAAACATGGGAATGTAATAAGACACCACTGCACCACTTAACTGCTTCGGTCTTTTCGGAAAACGCGTATATTAATTGCCATAATCATATACATATTATATAAATAACACATAAATATAATAACTTACTGATTAAAAATATAATAATTAAACAATTATTGTATAAATATAACAATTGTCATTGAGTAAACTCGACATAACGCTAAATGTTGTACTTTTTCCATATTCGTCGTTCGTATATTCGTCAGAAACAATTAACTCATTAATAATTAAATATAGTTTTTTTTCATATTATAATTAATATTCTTCAATAGTTAAAAAACTGTTACTAATAAACAAAAATCAGAAAAAAAGAAAGAAAAATATATATTTAATATAAATCTTTAATTTGTACTTTTAAATATTGATAATAACCAATTGTTAGCTTAGAAGAATGAAATTCAAAATTGCAGACATGAATTTAAATAATAATTATCTAGTTTAACTTTTATATAATTAAAATTATTTTAAACAATTGCTGAATTATTCCGGTTTTTTTTTTTCAATTAATTCTTCGAACAAATGAAATTTTAATAAATTAATTCTACACTAGGGAATTCTTTAATGTAAAAATCATTTACTAATAAAGCTTTTCAACATTCGAAATTCTGTAACAATTTCAATCAGTATACATAATTTCAAAAAGATATGAAACAAACGGGAAGATCATAATACCTTAGGAAATAAATCATTTTTAACCATTGAACTGTATACTTCGCTATTAAAGTAATTCACAACAAAAATTTTACACACAGTTTTTTTTAATTACATCCAGTCATCCCATTACCACACAAATAAACAGGGATTAAACATTAATTGTACGCCCAAGTAGGTTTTCAAAAAGCATGCGTTTGTTATTAAAAAACGGCGAATTACAAATTCTGGATTTATTTATTTAAGATGTCATTGGAATTATCTAATTCAAAAATAGGAATAGACAAGATCCTTTGAATGCACTCGGAAATGGACAAAAATAGGACGTTAAGATGGCTGATGGCAGTCGGAAGTAGCCAGTATCATAAATGTCAAACGTTCCATCATTTTTCATTTATGGAACCAGCATTAAGGTGAAGGAGATGTAAGAAGATGATACGTCACTAGTAGATGTGAGAAGACATCCAACGGCTATAACTTCTGAAGACGACTGTTTTTATGTCTGAAAGCAAGATACTACAAATCAATCACTGTGCATCAGATATTTCCCGGTTTTACTGTATCAATAATTAAATTAGTATCCCAGTAAACTGTTTATAGGAGGCTACATGTAGGATTTTGGTGTTCATTGATATTTTTGATGATATGATTGTAATCTCTGTCTATACCAATACCAATATACCAATACCAATTAATCTCTTTCCTTTAATCCTTAATTTTTTCCTAATTAATCCTACCCTTTAATCCCTTTCTAGTCTAGAAAGGGATTACCTAGGAATACTGAACTATAGAAATTTGGAACTTTGTACCAGACTAACCATATATATAAATTGCAAGCATATGTATGCGCTAGTTTATCGACTGTGGTCAGCATTATTGTCATTTACCGAATTTCACTCCAAATTTATTTATGTTGTAAAGTGACTGACTACAGTGCTACATAAAAATGGAATGCTTGAATATTATGAAAGTACATTTCTTTCAGCTTTTTAATTTTAATATCCGAGTTCAGAGAGCTTACCTTATTAACCCTGTGGTTTAGAATCTGTAGTAATATTTCATATAAATGACTCTCATGATCATCCAACTTAAATTCCACATTTGACAGAGGTTTTTATTTATACTCTGGGTATTCTCAGAACATTTTCGGGATAAAAGATTAATTTGTTTTTGCTTTTTAATTTACATTTTCACAAACGATCTTAATTTTGTCATGAATCTGCGTTATTGGATATACTGAGGTTATCATATTTCCTGTTGACAAACATCCGCCAATGAATTCTTATCTTGAATAACAGTTTTACTGTTTTTCTGTCGATTCATATTGCACAATTATTATTTTCTCTATACAATTTCTATCCTATGTTCTTTATTCTGCGTTTTTTATTATTGAAGCATTCGCTAATTAGAATTAAATAGTTTTATAGCATGGGCTTTTTTCACTTTATTGCTAAAATTTTGTAATTATTTCATATGTTTTTAAAACCACTCATAAAAGTAAATAAATTGTAATGCAAATGTTTGTATTATTTACTTATTTATATTCATATTACTTTTGAAAATTTATTAAAAATTCTATTACTTTTATATTTGAAAATTAAACTTTATATATTTTCATCCCAATTGAAAATGTGTTGACAGACAGTAATATTCAAAATTTTGCATCCTGCAGTAGATATGTGAAAGCTAGAAATCTAGTTTCATTTTAAATGAATAAATCCAAATGCTCAGCAATCTATTGCGACCGCTTCAAAGACCTTATCCGGCTCTATTTTAATAGTTCGGAAGTATACCCCTCTAATCATTAGCACTAATTAGTTCAGCATTTTCCCTGAAGATAATGGAAGTCTGAAAACGTATTTGCCGAAATATACTCCGTCATCGATTTTTCAAAATGTGTCGATATTGAAATAGACTTATTTTTTAATGTATTGAAATCACATAAGAAATATTTCATTATTTATTAAAAGGTATTTAGCGAAAAGATCCGAAAACTATGAAATTTAAGAAACAAAATATGACAATACGATATTAAACGTTATTTACTATACGCTTTTACTTGGTTTGAAAACATTCTTTCACTGTTATGCTTGTGTAATAAATAAAAATAATAAATAAGTTATACATTTAAACAAAAAATAACTAGTAAAAGCAAATAATATTTCAGACTATTACAAAAAATGATAAAAAATAATTTTCATAAGTATGAAACTAACAACCTAAATCTTATATAAGACAATAATATTATATTATATAATAAAAATATATTAATATCATAAAATTTATATGTGTGAACTGTTATAGAACTTCTATATAATGAAACTATGACGGTGTGTCGATAACAGATTTCTTATAAAAAAAAACTCAGAGTGCAATTGGTAAAAATAACAGAAGTCTCTATAGAATTATATGAAATAATCTGAATAAGAAATTGCAATTTTGCAACAAAAATTCAGTTAAAATTTTCATTTTCTGTAGTTAAAAAATAACCTTTCCAGTAGCATATTCTACAAAATTCATTTAATTTTAGTTGTTTTCAAATTAACTATATATGAAGAATAATTTGAAATCGAGTAGTATTTATTTTTAATTTTACACTGATAAACAATTTTTTTTCAAACGATAAATTTTCTGAATTTAAAAAAAAAAAATAATTATAATTTTTAGACAAATAAAAATGAAATAAATGCATAATTATTTTGAATAAACACATAAATGAAAATTTTGTTTCGCACACATTTGAAATGAATTTCCATGGCCCAAGAATTCATTACATTTCCATTGCATGGTATTTTTTATTACTATACAGATTTCGTTTCTTTAGCAAAATTACAATATAATTTAGGTAATATTCTAAAACATTTATTATTACCGTCTATATATATTCTGCTTCATATATTTCTTATTTAGCATATATTTTGCATCAAATTGAATCAAATAATTTGTAAACCAGATGAAACATTTCCTTGCAACTATCGCACTGTATAAATAATAGACTGTAATATCCTTCATTATTACTGTCTATAAATATTCTGCTTCAGATGTTTCTTAATTAGCATATATTTTGCAATAAATTGAATTAAATAATTTTGAAACCAAATGAAACAATTTCTTGTAACTATTGTACTATATAAATAAAACATAGTATTGTTTTCTGAAATAAAACAGAATTGATAAAATAACATCATTATAAAAATTTTAGCAAAAAACTAATTAACGTTATAAAAACGTCAGTGTTCCTTTTATTCTAGAGAATATTTTTTTCTTTTCCAAAGTAAAAAAGAAATCGTTTAAAACTAACGTTTCTACAAATAAATGTTACAAAAATTATTTTTTGCAGAGCTTTCATTATTTTGGATAAGCAGTTTGGTTTTCTTTTTCTATTCAAAGCATGAGCAGTAAAAAGACATTATAAAAATTAATGGCTCATATGTTAGAGTGACTGCAGAAAACATAACAAATGGAGCACTTCAGAACAAAAGAATAACCATTTTCATTTCTGTTCCTGGCAAATGAAAAACAAGTAAAGATTTCATTCTTTTATTATGATGTATGAGAGCGTAATGCACTCCTAATTTTCTTCTTCGACTTCAGCTTTTGAAACAAGGTTGTACTGAGTCTGTGAAAGTGAAAGAATGAAATTTAAATTAATTAGTGCAAGATAAGTGTTTTGCTGTTTTTTCTTCAGAAAAATTTAATTTATAAATTTTTTTAGATATATGGTACCATATTGTAAAGAGTAAATTTAATAACATTTAAGACAGAGAATTTTTCAGATTTCTTTTTCAAACAAAGTTTCTGAGACATTTATGAAAAATAGCCTTTTATGGAAATTATTAGTAGAAATAAAATATTATATATACGCATTTTTATTCTTAGAAAAATAACTTATAAAATACTTTTCTATATAATGTTATTTGAAAAAAAAAGATTGTTCTGCATTTATTAAAGTAAAAGCATGGAATTTCAATAAATTAGTATAAACTAAGTATTCAACTTCATTTTTTAAACAAAATTTTATTTATAAGTTAATTACCAAAGATATTACACCATAGATTAAAAAGCAAAATTAATTACAGTTTTATAGAGAACATTCTGAATGTTTTTAGGATATCCATAAAAAAGAACTTTTTTTAGAATTTATATTCGAAAAAATTTCTATATTTATTGCTTATTTCTCAAAATAAATGTCTTTAAATATTGCATGTTTTATCTAATATTGTTATTTCTTTATATAATCATACTTCTCAAAGTAATTTTTTTTTCTTTCGATATTGAAAAGAAAATTGAATATTAATGTCTTAAAGATTTTTTTTAAATTTTTGATTCATAAATCTTTTATTTTAATAGAACAAATAAATGCACTGCATTGTTGAAAGCGAATTAAATAACTTTTCAGAAAAAAAAGTGGCATAAAGCTTAAATGGTATTTAATAAAAGAAAGTGTAAATAAGTCTTTACTTATCTATATTTCTTAAAAACTTTATATTTAACATGAAATAATCATTTTATTATATTTCTTACTGAGTTTCACCATTTTCTAAAGATTTCAGAATTATGAATTCTTTCAGTTTTACGCAGTCTAATATTCAATTTTTCACAACTTAAAAATGTGCATTATTATTAGTTTCACTTAAAAGATTACACATAAAACATTCGAGAGTTAAAATCAGAAAAACGTATGTGATCTTTTTTTAAATTAATAATCATATTAATGAAACTTACACTATAGATTAAAAAGCAAAATTAATTACAGTTTTATAGAGAACATTCTGAATGTTTTTAGGATATCCATAAAAAGAACTTTTCTTAGAATTTTAGAAACGCTAGAAATCTCTTTCAGCATATTAATATTAATCGGATTAAATTCTAAATAAATTTAAATGTCTAGCTCTTTGAAGTATTTCATTTTTTCACAGCATTTGAAATTAAATGACTCTGTTCAAATTATTTGAAAATAAAAAATATTGCCTCCAATTACTTTTCTTATTTTTGGTATGCGTTTCATGGTATTTTATAAATGTCTTGAATTAAATATAATGCCCTGATTTTAGAACTATCTTTAAAAATAGAGAACTGCTTAAATTATTTCTCAGCGTCATATAATTTATCTTCAATTTAAACACAAAAAAGGAATGAGAGTTGCGGTCATATATTTTTCGAAAATTCATTAATCATTTATTTTCAAATATTACATGTGAGTTGCTCCTATTTAAGAGGAAATTAAAATACATTTTTTGTGACTGATTTTACTAATCAAACGTAATGTTTAATAGATTTAAAGGGTTTTAAAAAGGTTTTTGAAGGATTTTCTTATACTTTCTGGATTATTCTCTGCTTCTATGTTTATCAAATAACTTCATAATTGGAAATAAAAAGTTTCCCAATATAAAGAATATTTCGGCTGCAAGAAACTTATGTTGCTTACTTGATTTATTCTTACTTTATTTCATTAAGCAAGACATTCGATAGAAAAAATATGTTTTCAGGGATCGAAAAATAGATATTTACATTAAGAAAACATTTAACTATGCTTACAATATAATAAATCTATTATTATATTTAATGAATGAAATTACAATGTATCAAATCATAAATAAATGAAACGTTCTTAAATAAATAATAAAATTTCCAAAATTAAATAAATATTCTTTTTTCCTTACAACTTATCAACTATCCATCTTGTGTGTTCAAGTATTCATTAAATGAATATGAAGTAAAATGCACAAATATGTAATAATATATCCCCAATTAGTCTTTTTAAAACAATTAATTTATGCTATTTATATGAAAAAATTTACAAAACACAAATAAAGAATATTTGAAAGATTCAAACTGATAAAAAATCATTAACAAAATTTTTGTCTCCGCATTATCAGTTCATGTTCACTCGCTCGTGTTTAAGTCAAATTTACTTATTATATATCTCACCAAATGCTAAAGCGGATGTCATTGGTTGTGTGATTGTATTTATTTTTGATGTAGAGGTACATATTTGTCATAATACTTAACCAACGTATTGAAACAATTGCGCTTTGTTACATCTTTTGGTTTAACTTTATTTAAAAAGTAATTTGAATTTTCATTTATTTTTCGATGACATTAAAGTTTTGACATTGTGTTCAATACGTTAGTGTTTCTATATTGTCTTTGTTGAGCTATAAATTTAATGTGTATGTTTAAATAAATATACCGATTTTACACAAATATGTTACATATCTCGAAATTAAAAGGTTTTGTTTGTACCGAACTAATTTACCCACATACAGATAGTTAATATACATTTATTTAATATAAATGTTTTTGAAAATACATCAATTGATAACAAATATAAACATGGGGGGTCTCCCATGTTTATCTTAATTTTTATGGGAAGGGTCCCCCTGAAACTTTCTCGCATACTCTCTAATAAATGCACTTGTGTGTTATTACTATACGTGATGACCAAAGCTTTACCAAATCTTTTCTTAGCAAGCATTTCTTTTCTTTTTTTTTTGGCGATTAATCGATGGGATACGATTAATATACAGATACTAGATACCATATGTGTGCCCAATTACATGCGTATTGATACATTTCCTCCTACGGATTCAAACCAAAATTTGACACAGAAATATAATAGTTATCACAAAATCGTATATCAAATTTCATATAATTTAGTCATCGCTAGTTTGAATTATAGTGTTTACATGCTTGTGAAAGTGCAGACTGATTGACAGTCAATGTCCTGACGGATTGATTCCAAAGTCAATACGCATCTATATTTTAGATGTGAAATCTGTGCGCCAACAATTTTATATATACAGCTTTCTCTGCTTTGAAGTTTTTCGTATTAATAACCACATACACTGATTTTCTCTGCATGATTTTGGAGTAATTCAGCATATCAGGCTATATATCATAGAAATAAAAATGGTTAAAAATAGTTTGATAGAAATCTTTACATATAGTATGAAGATCACATAACAAATTTCATCCGTCTTATACAAATCGTTTTTTTACTTACTGTTATCACAGACAGACATAATTCCAAGAATGTATTTCCCGGCCTTAAAAAAGTCCGGAATGTAAATTCGGCAAATTCGGCAAAATGTACCGGAAATTCGGCAAAATCTCACATTCAAATTTTTTGATGATAATAAAACTTTCTTTATATGCAATATACACTTTCGAAAGTATTTTTGAAATTCTAATTATAATTTTTATTCACGAAGCATGAAGCAAGATTTTAGAACTCAGCAAAACTTCTTTGCAAACTTTATACATGGAAATAAGAAAATAAAATTTCATTATCACTAATGGCAATAAGCATAAAAGGACAGAATTACCGTGATTTATGATATTTTAGGACCAAAGAAAATCCATTACGTACATTCATCTGCACAATAAATACAACATGCTTGAAGTTATTTAAAATAGCGCGATTTTAATTGCTTCCACAATTTCATTATTTAAAATATTTTAATAAAGAAATCAAAAACATTAAATCATGTTTAAATGATTTAAATTAAATCACACACAAGCAAAATCCACTGTAAACCATCTAGTAGCCAATAATAAATACATAGAGACAAAGAGATGAAAAGGATAAAAAATTAACAAAATATGACATTGAAATAAACAATGGTTATTAGTTTTAAATGGATTCTCATATTAAGCGGGGAAATCGAAGTTCATATGATGGAACTTGAATCCGAGGATATGCATTCCGTAATTTATTGAAATTCCGAAATCGAAACATTATTCTTTATTATGTTATTTGATCATTCTTCATTTTATGATTAACTGAATAATTTAAAGCTGTTAGACTTTAAATTGCAAAGGAAATTAAATGTCGCCGCAATTAACTGGGTATGTTTATTAATGTTACTATAGACAAATGGTTTCGAGTTCTGACTGTTCGAATTAATTGAATCCGGCAATCACAGATTTAATAAATGGATCTGCACTCATCTGTTCATCCAAAGGCAGTATTTTAGGAATTTTATAAATGTTATGCAATAATAATTTGTTAAAAAATTAATAATCAAATGCATTTGAAAACATTCTAAAAAATTTCGCTTTTGCTCCTAGTGAATAATGGTGGAAAAACATCATTAATATAATAAAACATATATAACTAAGGCATATGTTTGGAACAGTTTATGTAGAAAATCTTCAAATCATAAGAGAAAATGATATGAAACATCATTTTTTTCTCATGAGAAAAATATTTATAACTACTTACGATTACAAAAAGCGCTAATTTGTAAACAGCAGCTGTAGAAAATATCCTTAATAAATTCTTTATGGAGAAGAAAAATTCGGAATTGATTCGCTCGTAAAAGTTGATTTTAAGTACAAAGGATTTTTATAGCAAATGTTAGTATGAAATCAACATTAAAAAAGTCAGGGGGATCATGTTTGAATTTTTTAGGTTCATCGACAATTGATGTTTAATTTACATCTAACCATCTTAGCACTTGATTAATAAATAAATATGTACCATATTTGACAATCTGCAAATACATACTATATATTTTTAGAAGAGTTATGAAGTGGACCGAAGGGCTGGTGGTAAGTTTTTGGAAAAGGGATACTGTCTCTAGTGCTATTCACTTCATCTGATTACGGTTCAAAATCACAATAAGTGTCCTCATATATTTATAGTATTAATTCAGAAAAGGATATAAATATGATTAAACTAAACTGAGTGAATTTTGATGATGTTTTACTTAAAGATAAAAAAAATAAACATCACAAAACATGTCCATTCACAGTAATAAAATTCTAAAAGCTCTTTCAAATAATTTGAAATAAAATAATAAATGGAAATTTTAAGTTAAAAAATTGAATTAGTTACATATTTTTAAAATTTTCCAATATTTCTTCAAAATAGGACCAAATAAATCTTGTTTTTATTCTGGGATTCAGAATAGTATATTTGAAACTTGATTCCACCGAAATTACACTTGTATATGGATCTTATAGAGCAACAACCATTTTGGCTGTGCTTAGTGTGGTGTAAAAAATTGCAAAACATGAAACTGCGTTTGGAGTTGTATTTATTAATCAAGCTAAAAAGAGATTACAAAACCTGAACGCAATTATTAATTGTTTAGCAACAATTGTTTATAGATCTATTTTGAGAGTTCAAGGTATGGCTTCAAAGTATGGCAAGTTATTCTCCAAAATTTTCCTCTCAAACTGACGGTTGTAATTTAATTCTTTGCATCTTCCTTTAGCGTCACATCATTGAATCAAATTATCTTAATAGTATGTTAGAAATTTTAAGACTTGGTTTTTATGCAAGTAATAAGAAAGAGACATTTTCACATTTTGACAGAACATAAACTCTGCAGCTTATTATATCATTAATACATTTTACGTACACCATCTTCTTTGAAACAGCAAACACGTATTTTTTCTTAGGAAAATTAGTTTAGTTATATTATTGTCCGGTGCAACACTAGGGCTATATTAGGACAGATCTCAATATTTTGAATCACGCTCAGATGACGAGGACGACACCCGAGCTAGTACCTCCCTCTTTAAACATCCAGACCACACCACACCTGCGGGAGAATGCTTGGTCCCGTCGGATTTAGCGTACACCAGATCCTCTTACGCGACGGTTCTTCGTTGGAATCAGGTCTCGAGCCTAAAACCCTCCAGTTCTGAAGCCGAGACTTACCATGTGACCACCGAAGCCCTTTCGCTTACGGAAAAATTCAACAGATTAATATTAATCGTGTTTATTTTTTAATCCTTAGATCACATAATTTTCAAGTGTTTTAAAGTTTTTAAAGTCATTCTTCTTTTTTTTTTCTCTCTTATTTGTTGGATAATATCATAAATATGTCAAAATAAATAAATTGTTCAAATTATCAAATTTATAATTAATACCTTTTAGATACACAATTTATTTTTCAACAAATAAATAAGCCTGATGATCATTATATCCACCTTTATTTATGGAAACAGCAGAATACACATCTAAGTATGAATTATGTAAATAAGAACATTGGCTAAAAGCAATATACTTCGAAAATAAATATATAAACATGCCAAAATACATATTTGACTTTTAACGAATAATCCAAAAACCATGCAACTTTTACAATTTATTTAAAGGATAAAGCTTAGCCAAACAATAATTTATAATACATTAAATAGCGGAAATTTCTTGTATCATTCTAAACTTTAATGTTTCAAATATTTTACGACAAAGATGCAAAAATATATTTTTCAATGCATTATCTCAAAAACTTTAAGTCTTCCACTGTAAACATCCGTTTTACACCGCAGGAATGTGCTGTCAAATATTATTCTTTTAGAAGGTTGTCAGACTTTTCATAGAAAATAATAAAAATATCGTGATATATTTTACCTTTTTACAACCAGACGACAGCTTTTTAAAAGGGAAAAATAAGCATTTTGGCACTTTCATTTAGAAAAATAGCATCATTTTATTAAATTGAATATTATAGTGGCATTTGCCTAAGCTATGTTGTCAGTGTAAAAGGTTTTATTTCTTGAGACTCCTCTTCAAACAGTCCTTTTTTTATTCTCTATACATATTATAATAAATTTTTCTTCTCTTTATAAATTTCATTAAAACTTTTATGCTGTATATATATTCCATTTTTTATTCACTATATAAATTTCTTATTTCACATACATTTTACTGAATCAACTTCAAAACAGTCTCTATATAAAAACGTCACAGTTAAAAATTGAATATAAGATTAAAAAAATTAAAATGTTTGTTTTTATTTTTGAATTCAATTTTCAAATTATTTTTTTAAATCTTATTTTATGTGTGCGTTTTAAATAAATTATATAATTTTATTTGATTATAAATAGTTTGCTGTATAATCGTTTCCTTTTGTTTGCAATTTTAACTTTTCAGAGTGTACTGTAGCTTTGTTCTTTAATCCTGTATTTGCATTAAATTATGTATTACTTAATCATCTTTTCTTATATAAAGGTATTATATATATCCTTATATAAAGATATATGTTATATATATCCTTATATAAAGATATATGTTATATATATCCTTATATAAAGATATATATTATAAATCCTTATATAATGATATATTATCTCCTTATATAAAGATATTATAGCAGGAGATCAAAGACTTGAATTAAATAAATAATTCGAATATATTTTTTATAGATTATTCTGTTATTTATAGTAACTAATGAAACACCCTTGGCTGCTTTATATTTTCAGTGTTTATTCGAGATTTGTATTGATATATTTACAAAACCAGCTAGAATTTATTTAAGGCATTTTCTTATTTTCCTTTTCCTTTAGAAATGTTGAAATTTCTTTCATAAATTTTTCTAGCAATATCATCAATAAAGGTTCGCTTTAATTTTTATGAATTATTTATTTTTTGATATCTTCTGCTTTTACGGCTCTTTGTTTATTCTTTCATAAATCATTTGATAGATCAATTATTACTTTTTCATTTTATTCCATTAAAATTGTTATTTGTATTATTATTATTAGATGCTGACCTGTTGCCAATGAATCTTTTAAATCGCTTTTTAACGTATCTGCCATTTTTCTGTAAATTTCATACCGCATTTCAACTTCTGTCTATAATATTCAATATTTTCACTTTAACGAGACATGTTTGCCTTTATTTATATGAACCGCTCATTGCAATTTCCTTGAAAAGTATATACTGAATGCTGTCAATGTATTTTTTCGTCATTTCCAAAAATTCCACTTTTTGAAAATAATTATTGAGGTTTTTTACAAAAAATCCTTCGCATAAAAATTAAAATTACTGCAATGGGTATTATGTTTGTGGTAATAAGAATATAAAAAAATCATGCAAGCTAGATAGTGGCAATTGAAGCACTAAAGTATTATGCACCATTAGAATTATGTCTAATCAATTGGGTGTAAATAGCATTGGAGTAAAAGAGAGCTATAAATATTTATGAAATAGATTTTCAAAAAAAAAATATTCAGAAAAAAAATCTTAATGTATTTATATGATGAAAAGGCATCTGATATATTAAATAAATTATAAACATTTTAATAGTTCGGAATATTAATTTCTATGTTCCCCATTTAATATATTTTATTACTAAATTATTTTAACTTCTCAATATTGTAAGAAGGTAATTTTGCTTTTAGATTTATTTAATACTTCTAAGAATGACTTCAAAAGTAACTAGTGAAATATCTTCAATTAATTCCAGTATGGAATCAATTGAAGATAACTCCCTTTATCATCCTCATTACACTCATTTTTTAATTTTTAACTAATGAGACAGCTATATAAAATGGGATGCAGTAATTCACGTTATATTTATCCAATTTAAATTTTTTAATCTTGTTCCGGGTTACTAATAACAGAAATAAGATTGAAAAGTATTCGTTAACATGGTCATAGATCAGGATGGTGGACTGAAATAATAAATTTAATAACACATTGCATTTGACTATGATATTTTCTATGACGCCATGCACTTTTTTCTCTCATATTTTGAGAAAGGAATTTCTGAATTTTGCAGCAATTTAGTGAAAATTAATAAATTTACATTTCATTTTTTCGCTAACATTTTTCGCTAATTTCGCTCATCCAAAATCTCGTGAGCAGTCTAGGAGATATGTTCCAAATAATAAAAAACTGAATTGTACGGATACGTATTGTTTTTAATTTTATACAAGATAAAAAAATGCCTCTGGAATTTGTTAAATTTATTATACGCTTAATACACACAAGATGAGAATTAGTTCCAATTTTGTTGGTTTTGTTTGTTAGCTCCAATAAGGTCTCACTTTAAGCTTTTTTCATGTCCTGTGAGCGATTTGTTCAAGGTCGTATGTGATAATTAGTGATCGGTCAGAATCCCATGGTATGTATACTAGCATGCGTCCTCTAACTGCTTTTGATTTGTGAGCATTTATTAGAATTTCGACGGAGATGCTGGAGTACGGCAGAATCCGGAATGCAAAAATAATTCTTTTCATTCCTACTATGGGAAATATGGCGAATTTCTGACTTTTATCTGTCGTAGAATGGGTCATGGGTGTAAGGGCATGTATTATATGATTGGCCACCTTTTCTACTTAGTAGCCAACAAAACCAAAACATTTATGTTTATCAAGAACTTTGAATAAATCTTACATTCAGTCATTAAATACACATAACAGATCAATGAAACATTGAAAAATACCATACATTCTTTAATAAATATGAAAAGCAAAGTGTAATTAGCATGATTTTAACATTGATGACATAGCTATCCCGCCATCGAAAAAAAAAAGAAAATAACAGCTGTATATATTTCACATTAATATTCACTGAAGATAGTTTTATACTTTAAGTCTCTCTAGGTTTCATTTACTTTAGTTTTGCCTTAAGATAAAATTCAAAGCAGTTAATTATATTTTTCTTTCTGTATTATTTACTTAATTAATAAAGTAAGAGCTTTTTCTGTTTACACAGGGAACTCACAAATTATACTTCTGCCGAAAATAATAATAAATATATAATATCTACATGTTTCCAATCAAAAGAGGAAAAGGTTGTAAAATGCAGAAGAATTGTGAAAAATATATTTAGGTAATCTGGGAAGAATAAATCATATTATTCGAACATTCAGAGAATATGATTAAATGTAAACAATTTATAAATTCGAATAATCGGATATATTACACGCTCCGAATTATATATATGAGAGGGAGGGAGGGAGGAGAGAGAGAGAGAGAACTTATGCTTTGAAAATAAGTTTTCACCATTTAATATATAAGCGATTGAAAAATTGAAATCTTTCAGTGCATGCAAAAATTGTTCATTGCAATAAAATGATAATTTAACTAATTTTAATTACCCTTCTTCGATAGGAAGAGAATTGTAAAGAAATGACAATTTAATCATTACAATTTCCTCCTCTGTTGAACCAGATGAGCCATTTACAAATTCGAATAGAATTTTTACCATCCTTTCAACACACCACTCACCGGTTTCAAATTGAATTAATTTTGAAGAAACTTTGTAAAAAATTTAACGACTTTTTGAGTTCTCTCGTAATGGGATGAATTGCCATAAAGAATCTATCAAATTATGGGAAAGAATATTTTATATTTAGCATTACTTTATTTCTAATGGTTCATACACACTATTATTGGCCTGTTAAAATCCAAAATTTAAACTTCATGCTCTATAACAATGTCAAATTTGTATGCTTTTTATAAATTTATAATACACTAATTTTACAAGTATTTATAAGATATTTATCACTTTTTATCTGTATTTCCTACTTAATGCATGTATTAATGGTGAAGGAAATACGAATAATAACGTCTTAAATATCTCATAAATGTCGAATGAATAAAGGATAAACTTCTAATGAACAGTTGATCAGAATCATATGAAGAAATAATCAGATAATTAGAACAGGTGGCCTTAATACATTTCTAACGACAATTATCTATTTGATTTTCAATATTTTATTCAGACTTTAACATAATTTTGTATAATTTAGTTGTAAAATTAAATATGTTACAAAAAGAAATAATATAAAGAGCAGGATTCTATAAAAGATCTGATGTAAGACAGAATTTCTTCTGCGAAACAGAATGGTTTTTTTTTCTTTGCCCTCCTTCAAACCAATTTCCTTAATTTTCAGTAACAAGAACAAAAGGTTTCGGACAACGTCGTTGCGCGGTAACCAATGGTTCGAGGTCTTGTCGGAATTTTGTTACCTACTCTGAATAGGAACACACATTCTTTTATCTGTAGAACTATTTATTTCGAATGCAATGCATCACATGGTGTACCCTGTTAAGGAGGGCGCAGTGGGCCGGCATTTCCTTAAAAGAAGTTGTAAAGAGGTTTAAGAAAACCATTCCCTGTTGTTTTCAAACCAACAATTTCATAGAAAACAATTCTCCTTTTTTTATATGTGTTTTTATCTTTGTGCTTTGTTTCTATGGTTTGGCGATTTAATTCATAGGTACCATTTGATTAAATGACTTTATTCCAGAATAAAAAGGATTTTATGTTAGGGATAAAGAATTCTTTTTAGAGTGAAAGAATCATAATGAATGGAATTAAACTAAAATATTTATATATATACATTCATTATAACTGTATAAATAAATCAATAGATGCATTTGTGAGAAAATATAAATACGAAAATAATTATTCATGAAATTACTTTTGACTCTGGAAATGTCACACAATTATAAATTCGAAAAAAGTGAGGTTTCATTTGTTCTTTTTCAAAATGAAAAGTTGCTTATTAATGAAAAAATTATCATACCATGATAATATTAATCAAGCTACTTAGGGAAGCCTCTATAAATGAAGTCTTAAAATGTAATTAAAAAAATTCTATGCTTTCAAAACTTTAAAAAAGCCTTAATTTATCTTCATGTACTTGATAATTAAAGCAATTATATTTTATTTATTTTATATTTTACAATAGAAGAATATCAAAATAAAAGATACCATCTGGAAATATTAAAACAAGAGCATCCCAGTACAAAATAAGAAAGAAGAATTTCTTTGAAATAAAGTTATAAGAAAGTCGTGATGATTTTTATCACTTAGAAAATTCAACAAAACATTATAAGAAAAACTTTAGAAATTTAAAAAAAATTGACAATTGTTTTTTGCTGAAATTAAAATGAAAGCAGAATTAATGTATGTTTCATTTTAGTGCATTTTATTTTTTCTTTGATCTCAGGGGAAAACTACACCTGTGACAAGAGCACATTGCCAACACCAATAACAACCACATGCGCGAAATCATGAAGGATAGCTAAGTCATGTAAATAATACGGCGACGACTTCAGCTGACTCACACAGACGGGATTAAAAGGTTGTTAAAGATTAAACGATCATTCAAATTTTGTGTTATATAGGTTATGTTGTAAAATGTCTAAAGATAAGATATTAAATGTATTTATATATTTTCTGTAACTATAAAAAATACGTACTTCATTCTCTTATGATTTAGAATATTTTCATAAGGGAAAAGAAATTTCAAAAGTCTATTTCATTCTATTTAACATTAATAAATATTTTTAATTTGTTTTAAAAGATGTTTTTATAGCAAATTGAGTACAATATTATCATGATAAATACTTTATATATGAATAAAATGTGAAATTTTTTTATGTATTATTCTGATACATTCAACTTTTATCTCTATAAAGATAGTAACTTAAAATTAAAAAATGTTACCAGTTGCTTCAAACTTATTTAAAAACACAGTATCTATATAAATTAATTATCCATCAACTATGAAACAAAATAAATGTAGATCTCAAAAGCTAAATAAATAAGAACAAAGTGAACAAATGTGATAACAAACGTAAAAGGCTACTTAATGAGAGGAATCGTATAACACTTGATGTGTATACTTTTAGTTAATGGAACTGAAATCATTTCAGTTCCATTAACTGGAACTTCATCTTTCCTGTCAGCACTTCACTTCGATGTATTCAATGTTTCCCTGCAGTTCATTTATTCTTAAGTTCGTTTATTGTGTTCATGTAAAGTTTGTTTTACTTCTCGCTATCACAAACTTTCCTTCTTTAACCTTAGTCGAATTGTAGATTTTCGGTCGGTCCTCAACTGCGTTTGTCAGCTATTTGGATAAACTTTTATAAAAGTTTCTCAGAAGAATATGATTAAATGCAACGCGTAAGGAATAAATATGGATTATTCAACAAAGTTCAGTTTATTCATTTCGTAAAGATGCATGTAAATAGTATGAATAAAATAATATAATAAAGTATAAAACATTATGGTAGCAAAAAAAATTAATAATTCTTTAATATAAAACGATATTATATTACAGATGCACGAAAGGAAGAAAGGCAAGTTATGAATCAACTTATAATACCGCAGAATAAATTACAACTTTTCTGGTAAAAAATGTAGGAAAGATTGCATTAATTAAAGTTTCAAAATTGTTTTATTTCATACTAGCCTCCTTTGGCGACCATCCGGTTCGCCAGTATTACAGCTCGCTACAATTTTCAAATAAATATTTTAAGTAACTGGTCTCTTAATAGATTCACAAACAAAACATTTTTAATCTTCAAATTTTGATAGTCATACCAAACTTATACTGTTGTATATATCGTTTCGTTCAATTTACTATATATATTTTGCTAATTTGTTGTCATTTCCGGTAAAACTTCAACATTAATTTAAAGTGAAAATGGTGAAATTGCAATTAATATAAAGATATTTTTTAATAAAACCAAGCGTTTTATTTTATTTATCATCTTTATAGCTATTTATTTATTATTATTATTATTGAATATGAGTATTGCAACCAGAATCGCTCGGTATTTAAGCCTTATGTGAACTACAAAATATTTTTCATAATTTATGTAATATCTCAAAGAAAAATTCAACAAAAATTTCTAAGATTCAGCATAAAATTCAGTTTTTAGTTTTGCTTCCAAAAGGATTGAAATGAAATCAATAATAATATTTTGTTCCTTCCTATAAATATATTTCAAAAATTATGAAGTCTAAATTTAATGCAGTAACGTATTATATTCTGAGAAATATTCTGTACATATCAAATTTTAAATAAATGAATGAATGTTTCTATTTTCCACGATCAACAAAGACTTATTTATGAAGTTTTGAATGTTAAAAATTTAGAAAAACTCAACATTTTCATAAACTTAGGCCAATTAATTTTGAGAAACCTGCGCGCTGGTTGGCATATTTTCTTTGAAACGATCGATGGAAAATCTAAAATTACCCTTTTTTATTGAATAGTGATATTCAAATTTTCATAAATCAGTCAATTTAAGTGATTGATTTAGTTGATTGGAAATTAACTCTTTTTATTTAAAATATTAATGTTTCAAGAACATTTTGTTAATCGTGTTTTCCACAGCAGAATCTTTCTGTAAAATCAAAAATTCGTTATTTATTAGAGCATTTATTGAATCAAGTTACATAAAATATAATCATTTTGCATTCAGACCATTTTAGCAGATCTGTGTCTTACTAAAGGTTTACAAATTAGCTGTGTGACCCTGATTTGAATGGATATCCTGTTCATATTAAACAAAACTTGCCTTAAAATAAAACTGATTTATTGGATTAATAATATAGAGAGTGAAAAAGATCATAAAATAATTTTTCTTGAATTTATTTTTTAGAAAAAATAATATTTCATATTTGTTTCATTTCCTACAGACACGTACCGAAAATTATATTTTTGCAGATTTCATTTCCATAAAGATTTAATTTATTTTTAATTGGAGCCTTAATCAATGTGATGGCAACACTTTGAAAAAAGCTAATTTTTCCCCATGAATACGAAACATGCTCGTGCAGTTTAAATTTTATTTTTATTTTGTATGAAAAAATTTATTAAAAAATATAGTTAAAATATTTATTTAAAAATTCATTAAAGATAGAAATTTAATTTTAAGGTTAAAGCATTAGTATCATTTAAAAATAAATTTTTGATCCTTAACTTGAATTTATTTCTTGAATTTATTTTTTGTGAAGTAATATTTTTAGAAGTTATAGCAGAAACACGCCAACATTTCACTTAATTTTTAAATAAATTAAATTCTAATTAAAAATTCGAAAAAAAAAACCCCCAGGTGCACGTTCCCGGCCTCCAAGGTATACACGTGTGAAATTTGGTAGTTGTAAGTTGAATGGTCTGGCCCGTAGAGCGCCAATATATACACACACATTGAGCTTTATTATAAGAATAAATTGATTAGCATGTGTATCTATTTTAAAAATCCGATTGATTAAAAGTTGATTATGAGACGAAATGAAGTTTGTTTTAATTTTTGAAAAACACTCCTGTGATTTTTTTCTTCCAAGCGGGGAAAGGATCCAAACAAAAATGCTGAAAAGTTTTCAAATGATTTGGGACGTTATTGAATTTATTTGGTAAGTTATTAAAAGAAAAACAGTTATAAAAGAAATCAAATTCCTTCAACTTTTTTTCATTACATGGAGAATGTATTTTCATAATCATCAAATTTATGGCAATATATTTTTATATCTGTTTAGAACTGGTTTTCTTGAAATAATATTAAGGATAATTATTTTGGGCAAACAGCAACACCAAAATATTATTTTAATAAAGTAAAGAGTCAAACATGGTGAGAATTTGCCTGATGGTTGCATGTGAAGTGAGGGATTGAAGCCAAGAAAATCATTTTAGTCAGGTGTACTGCGCGTCTTTTCAGATTTGAGGTAGAATTTTGTTTGAAAAAACTTTTTTTTAAAAAAAAAACAGATATTTTTTTTAGTGACGTCGCTCTAATTTATTCTAAAATTAGTGATTGCTTGGGCATTTTAAATAGCCATGTACATTCTATGACTATTGACTGCTTCATTTATAAACGGTTGCTTTCCAAAACATTGATGTTCCAATCCATAAAATTAATCATATCTTGAATTACAATTGAAAAGTATAATGATCGCACATTATCCTTGACCATTCCAATCCCCAAACCACTATATTATCGAATCTTGACATTTGATTATTTAGAGATAAACCTACAAAAAAATCAAATAAGTCTTTTACTATCATTGTCTGATCTCTGCCAAATTTCTTCTTGAAGAATATCATAATATTTATTTAACTGCCACACCTAATTTTTTGCAATTCAGTTACAAGCACAATGAGATGATTTCACATGCTAAATTGCCTTTCGACATATTCATACAATTCTTCTCATTTTTAAACAGTGTTTTCATTATTCTTATATTCACCAGTATATTATGTTTCAATACTTATTGCCAAGTATTTTGTTAGAGATTTAGATATTTTAGCAAATCTCAGTACGTATTTGCAGAAGGATTCCAAATCATTCTTACTTCTAGGCAATTCAAACAAGTTGATATAAAGTATGTATGATTAAATAAATAATATAAAAACTTATAAAAACGCTCATTTTCCTTACAGAGAAAAATGTTGATTTCTGGACACAATATTTTCTATCTTTACTATCCTAATTTTACGCAAGTTCTTGTAAATTTACAATGTCTATACTATTTTATCAACAAAACGAAAACAACAATGTTTATGTCTAAGCAATAATTATCATCACCTCAATCGCAATTACCAATAATGGATATTAGTCTCGAGACCTTTTAAATGATGATAGTTTGGGGGATGCTCTTCAATCTTTAAAGCTAAAACTGGATTTTCTTATTCGATCTCTGAGAGAGATAACTTTTAAAATTAAAGGTCATGTTTAAATTTAAATATAGGTCTAAAACAAGCACACAACAAAAATCTGGATTGATCAATGCTTATTTTATTCACTTTTATAAAATAAAAGCCCATTTAAAGCAACGAGGGAACTAAAAAAAATTGCATAGATTTTTTCCTCTAAACTCTATGTAACAGAGATATATATATAAAACTATTATACTTTTTTAACTCTACTCTTGGTTAAAAGATATGCATTTTAATGTAAAAGATTATATTTACGGTCTTAAATGCGCGATTAATGAGACTAGTGTACGATATGCCGGTCCATCATACAGATAACCGGGATTCAAGTTATGGATATTCGGACTCAGGCGTTTTTATTAAGCAACAGCAAGCCTTTATTAGCGAAATACAATTCACGATTGGACATTTTTAAGTTTTTTTAACGGATATTGAGGGAATTTGGATATCATTATAAACATTAAACTAATTGATTCGGCAGTGTAAATTGTCTTCCTTTCCAATGAGAGAAGAGTAACAAAAGAGATTATTTCTGAATTTTGGTGTGAAAAAACTTTTCATGTCATACTATAATTGTTGAAAACTCACAAATGAATCACAAAATCTGCAGGAAACGTTTGTAGATAAGTAAACAGAGACGGTTATTTTCAAATAATTTTGTTCGCAAATTCCACAGTGCCAAGATTTTAATTAAAAAATGAATTCAATGCATGAACATTTTTAATGAAGTAGATAACATAATTTAACATAGGATAATTCAATGACTTGGGTGCGGATGGGCTAGAATTGAAGGCACATTGTTGCAGTGAATTATGGGGCAATTCATGAACAAGTAATGAAATCGGCAAAGAGTTCCAAAATAATGTTCTCTTATCAAAATAGTATGGATAAAATTACTTCCATAAATGAGTAATATAGAAAGATGATCTCTTGTAATTTAAAACACTATCTGTAGTAAAACGGTAAAGATATTAAATTTCACTTTAAATCTGAAATGCTATGTATTCTGCACGATTTTAAAGTATAGAAATTTATAATTCCAAATATAATTTTTCTGTCAACAGGCAACTAAAATAAAGTATTTTGACATTATTAGGTACTTAAAAAGTAGTCTGCATAATTTTACGGTAAATGAGAACTAGGATAGTATATTTTTTGTTATTTTTCCCATATTTAGAATCTTTGCTACAATTTTAATTTAAGATTAAAAAAAAATTATGATTTTACAATGGAAATTAATTTTACAATGAAAAACAGGCAAATTCCTTATTTTTTAACGCAATAAGAATTGAATGCACATTTTTTCTTTTCATCCCTTCCCCTACATTACAGAAAGTATATTTTTTGACAAATTATTAAGAATTGCATCTGCCATTCTGTCTATCTACAACTAATTTACAAGTAATAGTTTCAACCAGGTAATTAAATATATATATTCAAATTTCTAATAGTTCTATAGTCTAGAAACCATTTTATATTAAAAAATAACTGAAAATTACATACAGAAAACCATTATTTTCAACTTATTATTATTTTCAATATAAATAATTCTTATCTCTACCATAGATCTGATTCATTTTTATTCCAAATTTTTCCTCTTTTTTACCATTTCCTTAAAAGACACCTAAATTTATTTTATTAACCTTGTAACAAAGGCATTCCTTACACATACATAACATCTTCAAAGTACTCTGAAATATTTATTGCTACCAAAAATCAACTTAATTTTTAAAAAATGACATCTCCTATTTCCAAACAAAAGAGCACAGAGTCATCCCTGATTTTGGGTCAACTGAAACAAGACGCTAAGAACTTTTTCTTCAAACATTCTTCCACAAAGTACTCCAGAGCACTACACTATACTACAGTTTAGATCTCTTTTAAAACTACCTTCATGTCACCTAACAAAACACTGTATGATTTAATGCGCAGAAAGGTATTTTTCATCGCTTTTCATGCTTAGCGGTAAAAGTTAAGCAAATTAAGACCGCAAAGAAAGCGTAACCTTCACTTTCGCTGGCGAGCTGCCCAAACTATTTTACTCTCTTCCCCTTCCCCGGATGACACGGAAAACTATTTCTCTTTGACGATAAATTCTGAAATTTCTTTATCATTTTTATCTTTCCGACATTTTTTGCTCAATATATCAGTTTCTCAACTACTTATTTGAGCCATCACTCTCCCATATTGCTTTATCAAATTTTTTGAAATGGCGGAACGGAAATGTACTCAGCAAGAAATATTGTGCAAATGATATTTGTATATTGTTATGTATATCTATGTTTTTTACTTACTAACGATCTGAAGCTCTTTCATTTGATAGATTCTATTTGATGACGGAAATATAAAAGGCTAAATTACTTATCTTCCTGATTTCTCTTTTACTTTACCTGGTTCAAGAAAGTAACATCTACTCCATTCATCGATGAATCGATATGCTTTTAAGAAATGAATCGATATGCTATCGGCATATCAAGGACTATAAATTTCAATACGACAACATATAAACCAATTTTTAAAAAAATCTGTGTTTAAATACTACTGCAATCGATATTAATCAAAATCAAAAGATCAGTATAAAAATACTTTTAATTCAATATCGCTTTCATTGAAATTCGATTACAATTCAGTGCTGATGCACAGTTTTTAAAAACATTGCTCACTAAAATTTTTCAAAAATTAAGTAATATAAAAGCTCTGTGGATTTTACAGTTTATATAGTTGGAAATCGCAATAAGGTCTCAGTTTTCATTAATGCTCTTTTCTATATGGCATTAAGTATAATTAAAACAACAGTGGTATTACAGACTTATACCAGGCTAAAGTGATTTCATGATAAGATTTTGCTTTTTTTATCAAAAAACTCCAGGTTCAAAACCGCACTATTTCACATAGCTGAATAATGACCTTAAATATAACATCAAGAGCCAAACTTCCTCTCGTAAGTCAGACGTATATAAAGAGAGAATGAGGTACAGCCTTATAAATCTTCAATATCCTCTAACAAACTTTTAAATAATAACCTGTGAATGGTTATAAAAACTAAGCAAAACTTTATTTTTAATCATACAAAATCTATCACAAGAAAGTCGCGTTCCATAAAAATAGCTGTTACGTAATCATTATAAGTTCTTCTATGAACCGTTTGGATATTATTTTCGATTGACATCAAAATAATTTTCCATTAAACTTGTTCCTATAAACACATATAAAAAAAATTAGTTCTTATGTATTTTAAGCTATAAGTGGTTTTCAATAAATTGCTCGGAATTCTACCAATATAATGTTAAAATATATCATTCACACATGTTATGTTTAATACAACTTGGAAATTTTGTTACCTGTATGTAGTTTCGGAATATCTCAAGTTAATAGCGCTTTAAATATTCATGTAATAATCACAGTATTCATCATAAAATGATCATTGAACTGCAAGCAAAGCACTGAAATATTCTAACATAATGCAAGTTGTATTATGATATCCTTGTGACATGTCTCACAAACGGATTAATGCTCTAAAGCTTCAAATTCGTATTGCAAAATTCTCTTGGGGAGTTACAGCGATGAAATATGAATAGAGAACGGCATGTAAAGGAATGCCAAAGAATGAAAAGTGGTGAATTTTGTATTTATTCTAGATTATACTTTTCAAAAATACGCCATTCATTTGTATCAAACACAAACTTAACTTATACAAGAACACTGCCAGAAAAATGTATTTCTTAGAAAAAATTCTGACAGTCCCTTTTGAAGATTGAAAGAATGAGTTTATATTGTTAGATATTCATATGCTGGACACCAGAATACATGCTATTTTTTCCTTCACTTAATTTAATCCTTTCGTATATCCATTAGGGTAATTAATGATTTGTTTTTGTTCATTTCTAATATTTTAATTGTTAAAATAATTTTATTCTATAAAAAAATTTATTTTATTTTTAAATGAATAAATTAAAGACTTAAATTAAATAAAACATCGCATATCTATATATTGTAGAGTATTTCTTTATATATTTAAAAGTTTAAATACTTTAAGGTGTACGCACATACTTGAAACTTCAAAAATCGTTCAAAATATTCAATATTATTTTATTGCTTAAAAATGTTCTCTGATCCTTTAGCTTTCAAACGATACTAAGATGTTATCAATATTCGAAATATTTCTCGAGTTATAATTATTTTTCTTGAGGTGCTTTCATTAAAAACTCTAGTTACGGTTTTTTAAACTTATTTTATGAAGAATGATATTTGTCCACTATGTTGCTTCATTCAAACAATCATAACTGAACAAGAAATTAACCAAATACAATTGTTTGTATATCAAAACAATTTGTATGAAACAGTGGGAAACAGTGGATGTTTTGTGCCTCAATCAAAGTTATATTTATAGAAATAAATTTTAATAGCTATTTAAAAGTTAAAATTACAGAAAAAATATCGTTTATTCTATTTATCGTTGATGAAAAAAATGTTAAAAAAACTATATATTTTTATAACTTGTTTGAGGCAGACAACATGTTATAAAAATATATATTTTTAACAATTTCAATATATCAATAACAATTTCAATTTTAAGTTATCATGTTTCAATTAATTAATAATTAGTGTAATATAGGTTTTTTTTCTCTGAAAAGAATTTAAACATATATTAATGACCTACTGTACAAAAACTGGATTTTTAAAGTTAAAATTTAAAAAAAAATCTTCTAGTGTGTACGTACACCTTAATGACGTTTGAGAAAACATACGAATTACCTTAATAAGTTACAATTGGTTCTTATAGCCTTAATACAAAAATTATCCTTCTGCAAAATTATTTTTCAAAATAATAGAATAAAATCTAAATTAATAAAACGATATAAGAGATTTTTTTACGCATATACACGAATACACACATAAAATTATTTACTTGAATACAAACTTATTATACCAAAACAATTTATGGAGCCCGAACACTAATCAAAAGCCACCAATCCCCTAGAGCCAACTACCTCAAGATCCCACAAATAACATCCACAAAGAAAACCAAGAGGAAACAATGAAAGACCAGAAGAAAAAAAAAAGGCCTGTGGAACAATCATCGAGTTGGTGGATTACGCGATCACGGCTGTATATAAATCCCCACCCCAAGATTAATTCGGGAGTAGATAACACTCCATCCTCCCTTTTCACTGTTCCCCCTTAAATCCCCGGCGCTGAGAGTGATAACTTAAGCCGGACAACACACTTACATAAACAGGATAATAATATTGCCCGAGTAAAGTGGGTCAATATGATTTGCGGGCGTAGAATCCGTCCTCAGCTTATGAGCAAGGTGGGAGGAGAACTGTTCATCAACTCTTGTCAAGGACAGAAGGCAGCTGGACTCGTTCCCGGAATGACTCTTACGAAATATGCCCGGTCCAGGTCTGATTACATCTGGATTATTCAAGTCTTTCACTAGAGAATGATTCTTTAAATACTTTAGGAAATGGCGACCAGCTGTTCATTTCATGTAAATAAGCGTTTTGGTTGTTCAGAAGTGCAGTTGGGAGGATTCTTATCTCTCCACCCTTTGACAGCTTAATGCACAGAGGGAATTAAACCTGCATTCTCAGGATGTATGGGTGCTTGTAATAAAATGGCGAAGTTTTAATAACTTCGGGGAATAAGCTACATTGTTGAAGCATTTCCAAGTACCTGTCGCGGATTTCCAACATTTAGTAGATTAGGAGACATAAACTTCAGAGGCTTTCTCCAGTGAATATGTTTTACTGAACATGTCTGTTAAATGAACACAAAGCTGAATGTTTATTATAAATCTTGGTCTTTGTCAGATGAAGCCAAAATGGACACTTTTGCAAGTAATACACATCCTCTGTACATGATTTTAATCACATTATGTAATGTGATGTTATGTATGCAATAATCAGAGAAATATTTGCACATTTCAATGGCAATAAATTTTGCCTAATTACATTTAATGAGTGTCTAAAGAATTATTATAAATCTTACTCTTTGTCATATGAAGCCAAAGATAAACCATTTTGCAAGTAATACACATTATCAGTACATGTTTTTAATCGAATTATGTAAAGTAAGAGAATTAGAGAAATATTTGCACATTTCAATGGCAATAAATAATGCCTAATTACATTTAATAAGTTTCTAAAGAATTTAATAATTAGTAGGTTTAAATCTTAGGAAATGTTAATGTAGGAATTAATGAATATCATGTGAGAATATTAAGTAGTTTAATCTTTTTAGAGTGCACATCAGATTATTTTAATAATTATTAATTGCAACATCACCAAACATAACAAATATAATAAATAAATAATAATATTATTCATTATAAAGCTTTAATCAAAATATTTATATATTAGGTGCTTGCTTTGATAATTTTTTTTCACTTTAAAAAGTCATTTATTGAGAAAAATTGGTACAACACACAGGGTGGTTATAATCAAAGTTCCACTTTGAAACAGTCATATCATAAAAGAAAAACTACTGGACCAAATGTTATCAAACTTGGTAATAGTTTAAAGAAGGTCATTAAAATTTCCTTTCCACCAAAAAAATGTTCAAAAAGTCAACACCATGGATAAATGATGCTGTAGCAATATTGTTAAGCAAAATAGGACATGAAGACATCGGTTTAAAATGTGCTTAATCGTTTCTGAAACGTATTATAAAGCATATTCAATGTAGCATCCACCATTTTCTGAAAGCAAGTTAAATCGCATTACTGCATTCTCAGCAGTAGCTCTTAGCATATCAAGAGGAATGTTACGCACATGTCTGTGTATCGCACCTTTCAATGCCGCCAAATTGTTTAGATTAAAACCATCTTTTGACATAGCACACACTGAATATGCTTTGTAACACGTTTCAGAAACGATTAAACACATTTTATACCAAAGTCTTCATGCCCTATTTTATTTAACAGTTGCATGCAGCGCCATTTCACACTTGGTGGTGAGTTTTTGAGCTTTTTTTTTTTGGTAGAAAAGAAATTCCCATGACCTTATTTAAATTATTACTAAGTTTAATAGCATTTGGTCCAGTAGTTTTCCTTTTATGACCATTTCAAAGTGGAACTTTAATTATAACCACCCTGTATATCAATCAAAATATCTATCATTTTCTACAACTGTTTCCCCTTTTCGTTCCAATAAGTCTTGCAATTGATTGTATTTGAATTTTTTTGGTCTTCCTTTATCATTCACATCGAAATCACCACTCTTAAATCATTAAAACCAAAACTAACAATTGGTATATGACTCAGCATCACCATAAGTTTTTGAAAGTGTCTGATGGGCTTCGGTAGTAGATTTCTTCAAATCAAACAAAAGAAAACAATGAATGTCGAAAATGCAATTTGAAGTGTTCTATGATTGGGGTCTCTTTACACTGAATAACTCAATAATAGTAAATGTAAAACTCTCAAAATGATAATGAAGTAATAGTAAATGGTAAAACCCAAAACCATTAACGTTTATATAGATATGTTTCGCATGTTTACCAATAGATGTCGCTGATTAAAATACATGCAAGCACCTAATACAAATGAACCTTAAATCATAATGTTAAGAGGAAATCAAGCTTTTCACCTTAACCCTTTAAAGGGCCATTTTTTTCTAGTCATATTATGTTAAAATATTTTTAGACTTGAAATTAGAATAAGAAAAGGAATTCATTTAGCTTATTAGATAAATTTAATTTGATTAATTAATTAATTTGGTTAATTAATAATTAAGTAACAAATCAACACACATCATTTCGTCTGAGATAAAGAACTGAAGCATCTAAGTTTCTGATTTACTAAAAAAATTTGTCAGAATTTATGCCAACCTACATAATTTCATACAAAGATTGATAAATTTGGTAGGAAGCATACTTCCCACGGACCTAGAAAAGGTTAAAACATTACTAGTAGTTAAGCTGGACATTTATAAAAAAGAAAGAAATTTCTTCGATTCATAATAACTATAAATTAAAGTCTGACAATTTTGAACTAACCAAGTGTGGACAATACATCGAACTTAATAATTAAGATGAAATGCAATGATTTAATGCCAGCTGTCAAATAACGTCAAATGAACATCATTAATCCTTAAATGGTCCTTCTGGGCACGAAACGAGCATTCCGCAAAATGACTGTCTTAGATGCATCATTAATTATAAGGATAGCTGGTGACTATACTTAACTAGTCATATAACTACGTATTATTGTTATCTAATACACTAGGATTATTTGATCAGAATTCATTTCGGTCTAGTCAGAGCATAACCATTAATCCTTATTATGGATACTGAGCACGTATTACCAATATTTATTTTTCATATATAAAAGAAGCAACGTTATGAATTATGAGAAAAACCTATTTTTATAATATAAATTAAACTTTTCTGCACTAAGAACTCCAAACTATATTTTTTAATAAATAATAAATCAAATATAAAAAATCAGAAGCGTCATGCAAAAAGAAAGTTCATTTTCTTAAATGCATGTTTGTTTTAGAGAAAATTGAAAAAATGAGAATAATTAATTTTTTTATTTAATTTTTTTTCACTATCATGTGATAACATAATGTTGATTTTGTTTGAGGTTTTTGAAACTACAAAATGCATAGGTTTGAAAATTGGCGATTTATCGCTTTTGAGGCATCAATTTTTCGCTTTTAGGTTTATTAAAAATGATAAAGTAGGTTTTCACATTTGGCGATTTATCTACAACAAAAATTTAAAACTAAATGCGAATGTCCGCCATGTATTCTTTTCTCTTGCCTGGCCAATAACGGGCAGGGTCGTAAGAAGTTATGGCCAGAAGAAGTATAGAAAAGATGGAAATGAATGCAAAACAGTGAGGAAAGGTATTGAAAGTTTATATATTATATATATTAATTTTCAATTTTTGTAGCTCACAAAAAAAATTTTGAAACTCGAAAAATTTTGAGGCGGGGAAAAAAAATCACTTTTTTCAAAAGTAATGAGATTACTCAATATCATAGTCACGTGACCATTCCAAACCAGCTTAAACCGGATTTTCGCAAAAATTCTTGACCCAAGATAAAGTTTTTAAAATCCATCGTTTTTCGAAATATCGACACATAAGCAATTTGATAGTATCGTGATTATTTCAAACCGGTTTATACTGGTTAAGGACTTAAATAAGACAAATAATGACTTACAAAAATAATAATCTTCTCACATGATAATTTAAAATTTACGATTGCAGATTACATTTTTTAATTTTATTTTCTATTCACCTTTGATTTTAATTTGAAATGTAACTAAAATATACCTCAAAGAATTATGTTTATTTACATTCATGTCCCTAAACGTAATAGTTTTAGAACCGGTATTAAAAAAAAGAAATTTAACTTCTATTTCCGTTTATATTAAAACTCCTAAAAATTTAATTCTTTAACCATATTTTTACACCTATCCTCGTAACTGCTATAATTTCCTTTTATATCAATCGAACTAATTCTTAGATTTTCATTACTTAACTATCAACGGAATCTTTTCTGTCATCAATGGGATCAAGCAAAACCAATAAGATTAAGCTCTCAATTATCTGAAAACACTTAAACAAGGTAATTCTCTGAAGTTACAATCCAAAGCAAAACTGCAATGGCAGCAGACATTCTACCTTTGTCTCATTACTGGTTTCAAATAAACCATAAAAATACTTGGTAATACATTTACTCATTCAGATAAAGCAGCAAAGCCGTCCTTCTCTATCCTAGTATTATGAATACGAACGTAGGGGAGCTTTGAAGTTTTACCATGGATCACGCCCATCGCAAAGGAAGCAAGATGAACAAATTAATTAAAAACCCCATAGTTGTTTGTTCCCTATTATTGGGCGATTTAAGCCGAGCGCGGGAAAGATAAATGGAATAGGGATCGATCCAAACGTGGCACACGAGACTGCGGGACCATATATTAATTCGGGCTCGACTGATAGCGATATAAATTTATTTCATTAATCAGCGATAATATCAGGAGGAATTTCCTATTTTATTTTGAATACCGCTTAATTAAAATTCACTAGATGGCACCCCAAAAATTAAAAAGGAAGAATTAATAAATTGCATCGTAGAAACTTAATCACACTCAGATTTTTATATATATCTTCTCTATGGACAGAATGACATTTTTTTTTCTATACACTATATAAAATTTACCATCCAGGAAAATAATTTGATTTTTCAGTGCAACATCTGTTTTCAATGACAATTCGGGATATCTTATTTTTCATATAAAACACTACTATGATTAAAAAAATAATGGCTGAAATTATAACTAGATATTCATCAATTTCCTTACATACAGAAATAATAATGTAGTTTAATGTTCAGCATATTCAAAACTAATTTTCAAAAACTCATCAAATTTCGCTGTCTATTTTGGTATCTGAAAATATAAGTTATTGTTGATAAAACTTTTATCTCTATTATCATTTTTTATCTAATTATAAAAAGGAGGAATGTCTGTGTCTGTATGGTAGTGCTCTAGTAGCCAAACTGTTCTGATCTAGAGCCACCAAACATGGCACATATATATTTTGAAAAGATATGTGCTAATATCTTTCCAAAATAATAATAAAAATGCATTACTGAGCGATTATTTTTTAAAATTTGAACTAATTAAAAATTAAGCGGAATTTTGGGCGATTTTCGGCTATGAAACCTCGAAAATACTACAACAGAAATTTGATTTTCAAAACATTTTTAATTCAAAAAATAATCTCTATAATGCAAAAAATTTTTTAATTAGATTTTTTTTCTATTTTTAATTAATTTTCTAAAAATACTTTTTGTTCAGTTTCCTACCAGATATTTCGCATAAAATAAAAATAAAGTCTACTTTGCCCGAGCATTTTACATGCGTATGAGGAAAATTGGTTTTTATTAATGTGTTGCCATCACATTGACAAAAAGCGAAATTAATGGATTAAGTTAATTCTCACTTCAAATTAAGCACAAAAAGCTAATATTTTAGCAAATGGCTGCATGAAATTATGTAAATTAGAAACATTATATTTTCTGGAAATTTAATTTCCCGAAAGCATTTTTGTTACTTTTTCAAATATCTACATTGTAAATTTAATGATTCTGCATTATTAAGAGAAGGCATGTTTTATATTCTTTCAGAATATCCGTTCTGATCGGGGGTCATTAGCTTATTTCTAAACCATTTATATTACGTATATACAACTGATAAGAAAAAAAATGGTATAAATGAAATAAAAAATATATGTTAATTAGTTTCAATTCCTAAATTTTCTAATTAATAACAAATTTTAAATTTTTTTTCAGCCTTTCTTTCTTATGAGTCACAATAAAATATTCTTGACACTGATTTCTCTAATAATAAAAACGAATGTATGTGTCGTATTTGGGCGTATTACAGAAACAGATCGTTTCACCTACAGCTACCAAATTTCACAGATATGTATTTATATACTTTAGAGATACTGATATCTTGATGTACCTGAGAGAATAAAAATGTGTCCTTTCAGCATTTTAAATATTCTAATTACAATTTTATTTAATCAAAAATTTAACTGATTTTGGCGTTTTTACGCTTCAATTTCCGAAAATATTATATGAATTTTATACCATTTCAAATTATGAAACCAATTTAATAGTTATGCAAACTTCTTCTGAATTTTTAGGAATCTTCTGAAACTATTTCTGACCTAAATTCTAAAAGTAGATTATATTTGTTATCCTGAAATTTAAACCTTTTCTTTATTTCATTAACTAACTTATTGCGTGATATTCTTTCTTTAATGGAAGTCCCCCCCTCCCCGTCGAGAAAAAGAATGTTGTTAAATATTTGTGTAAATAATGAGACGAATAGGAAAACTAAAGACACAATACCGTGACATTTAGAAGATAGATGAAATGGACATTTGCGTTTTTAATTGCTCAATGGTGTCACGAGACTGCTCTCCTTTAGAAAAATTCATGTACGCAATAAATATGATTTAAATAAGACAATTAATATAGGTTTATTGCCAGAGAATTTAGATCATCTAGGAATAAAGCAGAAAAATTAAGCGTTAGAAAGCATTTTACTCAGATTATATTGACAATGTCCGAATCTTGAGGGGCTGTTTATTGTAAAGCAAGCTTTTGAAACCTGTAGCTTCATTTGTTTATTTTTAATTTGCACAAATTGAAAATATAAGCCGAAATCAATGCTCAACCTTTATTTTTATTTATGCACTTTTCAGATTTTAAGTGGCTTACTGTTTCACTTTTAAAAGAAACCTTAAAATAACGCAGATATGGTGATAGATTAAAAGTTAAAAGTTATATCAATGTTCTTTGAATTTTTTTGATGTACAATTTTTTGATGAAATACTTGCCACTTTTTTAATTTACATTGATTAGAAGAAAATAATTTGAACAAATTGGAATATATGAAATCTGTAATTTCTGTCTTTTTTGTGGGTGAGAGTTTTAAAATAAATTACAAGGTGACAAAATAAATTATTAATTTTGAAATTACAAAAATCCTTTTAAGTGTCATTATTTTAGTCTAACATATGAAATAAATTAATCTTTCAGAAAAAGACAACTAACCTTCAATATTACAATTTCCTGAAGACGAGTGTAGAACCAGTAATAATAAATTTGCTAAGTTAAGAGGAAAATCTTTTTTTGATTCTATATTAAATCATTCTTCTAGGTAATAGCATTCTTTATCGGTCGAATGCTTTGAACTCCTGACACTATCAGTTTTCCGTGCCTTAAAGAATTCAATCTTTCAATTACAAACTTATTAGCTAATCTATGAAGAATTACCATCAGTGCGTCACTTTTCGCCATTGATAAGAATCTCAGGTTGACAGCATAGAATCAGTATAATGAGACAAACCTTGGGAGCTATTATTAATTTCATAAATTATTACTTTATAATTACGGGTTGAAACTTATCTTGAAAATTAGATCTCCAGACCATCATTTACCCACTTCTAACAATGCGTTATCATGATTTTCACGTCAAATGTCTTTATAAAAGAATTTTCTTGGAAATTTATTGAAATTTGTGATTGGGGGAAATATTTAGATTTAAACGACTTTTTCTTTCTTTTTTTCCGCTTTTGTTGCACACTTTTATGCATCTGATTAACTCTTATTTTTATATATAAAAATCTTCATTCCCATCGAAAGGCATACCATATATGACAATGAGACACTTCTGGTTCTGAAGTTGTTTCTCGCTTACCTTGTGGATATAGTAATGCTGTATGGTTGAACTACCTTCATTAAAATGATGGGACGAATCTACCAGGAATTAGGCAAAAGCCTTACGATACGACGATTGCCATTTACAGTAGCCTATGCTTAGGAAGGGCGGGGGTGGAGTACTTCGATGTTATATTATAATAACCTTTTTCATTTGCGATATCTCACTTATTTAATAGTTATAATAATGCCAGTGTGAATTTCTGTATAGAGTAGGCTCATGAACTTATTGTAATAGATCCTATTTTATGTTAACCTACTGGATTTTATAATTTGATCTATTCGATTTGTCGAGGCAATTTCAAGTGCTTAGGTAAGGCAGGGATAACTCTTTATGATTGCAAAACCTCTTTCTTATTAACTATCGAATTTTAGAATTCAATAATACAATAAGATTTTTTTATTATTTAGCCTAAATAGATTGCAGTCTCTGAATATTCTAGAAAATGTGGAAAAGGGTGATAAAAACTTTACTAATTACTTTTGAAACTTTTAGAATTATTAAAAATGTAACTACCGTCAGAATTTTTTAAATTAATAACTTATTTTATTTGAACGAATTAATGTTTCCTCTGCCGCCACATTACTCCCACTGGGTGGCACCTCGTAAATGAGGATGTTAAGCATACAGTATGATGGGTGGTTCTCGCCACCCAGGTGGGTAGAGAGAAAAATATAAAGGGTGTACAATATTTTTTAATGACAGGATAATGACGGGATGTGCTTCCCAAGGGAAGGGTTGTGCCGTGACCAGTGATGGCTTTAAGGACTCAACTACCGTTCCCACTAGTGTTGCTGTTGCGGTGATTCGGTAATTCAGATGTGTCCCTTCGGATGGATCGGAGTAGCCGGTTGTAGGTTCCTGACAAATTATTATGGATTTTTCGGAATATTGAATAACGTTTCATAAGTTATTTCCCATCGATTTCTCAAACGTTTACAGAAATAATTGAAATTAAATTTATCAATTTAATTTCAGTTGTTTTTGAATATATCTGCAATGTAAGAAAATAATAAATTAAATTATTTTTATGTATGAATGCAATGATCATTTTTATTTTTTATTTTTTTATTTCTTTCGCGTTGGTTTGAGATCACGAATAAAGAGAAGTTCTGGCATTCCAGGACTATGAAAATATCCAAAATTGATTATTGTGCCAGATATTTATTTCTTAATATAATTTTCTTTTCATTATTTTGAGCTATTTTTTATTTCGATAATAAAAACACACTTTAATTTTAGAAGAGGATTTTCGAAATAAAGATTAAATCTGTTTAGATACAATTAGTCCAGAAAAAATAATTGAATCAAAGAATTTTTATCATTGTTTTCCTACACCATACCAAATAATTTTTGCATTATTTTAGAAAAAGAAACAGTATTTCATGTTAATTGTATTAAATTGTATTAAAGCATGTTTTTTTCCTTTTCATTATTTTAGAAATTTCTTGCATATCATTTTGATTACTAATATTTAATTTCTTATATAATTTAATTTGAAATTATTACTTCATATATATATATTAATTTCTTTTTTATATTTTGAAATATTAAGAAATTATTAAGTATCTCAGTTTCTCAATTTAGGATACATCAAAAGAAAAAAAAATTGCTTGCTAAAAATTAAAGGATATTCTACGGATAAAGATCCTTAAGGATTAAGGATAATAACCATTCTTGAGAGTAAATAAAATTTTCAGATACGGTTATACTGTATTTTTTATTTATTGCATTACAAAATAGCCTTTTAATTTTGTACTTCCTTTTTATCGCATTAATGGCAACATCAATTTCTGATTTATATTATTTAAAAGCATTAGAAAATAACAATTTTTAATTTGATTGTGATCATATCTTCTTAAATTTCAAAATTTTTGAAAACTTCTTTTTTTTTTTTTTTTTTTTGGTGAAAAACTCAGCATGAAAATCCAAAATTTTTAATTCTGCACACTATCCAAGCCACTGGATATTCGAAATTTTGTTTATGAGCTCCGGTGGCATCAAATATTTTGTTTACAATCCAAACGACATTAAATTTTTCTCATACCGAAACGATGAGGAAGAAATATAGGTCAAAGAAAACTCTTCTGGTTTTCCTTTGCTTAGAAAACTATTGTTTGAAAATAAGAATACTCTATGTATTCACAAAAATATTCTTCCTTTTTTTTTCATTTTGTGAAGTGGCAATCGATGAAGGCGAACTTTCGCTTGTTTTCTGTTTCCCTTCATCATCCGAACAACTGCTTTTTCAAAAGTTTGATTGCATTCCTTTTTTTTATCCTTTGCAAATGTAAACAATTGCGGGCAAATATTGCTTTTCTGCCACTTTAAGTAAAGCAAGGCTTAGAGGAAAAGATACTAGTTATTACCTTGTAATGATTTTCCACGTTACTTGCTACTGTTTATTCTCCAAAAAAAATTACAAACATAAAAAGACTGCTGCTTTCTAGTTAATTGTCTTAGTTGATGAGAATGAAAACTTCTTTCCAGACTTCGGTCTAATAACATTTTATATTTAGTTAGAAGAAATAATGGAAGAGAAGCGTAAACCGTTTTGCACTTAGATAAATAGTCACAATTATTTTAGAACTCTACTATTATCTAACTTTTAAAACAGAAATGCTTATTTTAGTGCAACCAAGTCAAAGATTCTGTTGCAAACAGAATAGCAAGAATATGACAATTTAAGTGTGCCAGCTAATTACTTTATTCTAGAACAATCATTGTTTTGTAAATTTTGATTATCAGTTTGAAGATTCCCATTGTATCCAATTTGAATATATTACTTAAATTAAAAAGCAAAAAGAAAAGAAATTTATCAACAGACAACAGATGGAACGTATAAAACTCCTTTCCGGTGGCCCTTGCGTGTCTCGACTTAGGCACATTTCCCCCTCTTTCCCTTTCCTTGTGGTTTTCCGGGGTTCTTTATCTATTCATTTTACCCACAATTGGCGAGAACCTCCCGACCGACATCCATAGGTGGGGGTGGTCCTACAATTTGTCAGATGGCAGATTTACGACCATATCCATAAAGGCAACACGTCCTCGGAATGGACACAATTCACAACTGCTTCTTGATTGTAGGCTAATGTAAATAACAAAATGTATTTCATAATAAAATATAAAACTGTTTTCCAAAGTTTTTAATTCATTGCATAAAATATTGAAAATTCTTATTTTTATTTGACTCGAAATAACGATAAACTCAAAGCGCAAACCAAAAGAAGCCTTTTAGTTTTATAATCTAAATATAGTGACAATTTTTAAGTGAAAACGCTCTCTCTTGTTCAAAAAAATTATTTTAAAACTTTTTACAAAGCGAAATTTTAATAGTTACTGCCATTAATATATTAATAAAACAGCGGAAATTTCAGTTAGTGGTTATTTTAAAAGAATGTTCTGTAATCACTTTTAAGGATATCAGACTTTAATCCTGCTGTAAAATTTCAGTATTTTGAGCCAAAGCATTTGGTCACTGCACGGAGGTATCTAAAGAGTAAATATATGTTAACCAGAACTTCATCCAGAACTCTGAACTATTTATTTCTCATATTAATTATAGCCTTTATACCAGTTACAGTAATAACAAATTTAAAATAAGATTAGCACTTTAAAACCAATTTGCAAGAAGTAAAAAAAAAATTAATAAATAAAAATAAATGATATTTCAAATATTTAGCAGAATTAAGCTTCAAACCAATAATAATTACGCATTAATACAAGTAAACAATGAGACAGAATTTTTAAGAAGCCTCCCCCCTCTCACTTAAAGACGTATAACAATAAGCTATGAGTCATTCCGCGGTTTCTGTGTTGGTTACATATTGAAATCCTTTTTGGAAGACGGGCAATATCCTTTAGAAAGCAACCTACCTAATACGCTTGAACGATTTTCTTTACTTATCACCTACACTTTATGTTGATAAATCTGCGATTTTCCTTAGTATTTTCATTAAATAGAAAAAAAAATCCAACGAATATCTTTAAAAATATACTACTTTAAATTTAAATACATGTAAGTAAGTATAAAGACCCTTTTAATTCACCCTTTATTTATCTTAGAAAGTAGAAGCTTTACAATGAGTACAATCGAAAAGAAAAGCATCACTGTTGAATCAGCTGCGGAATTTAAACGTAAATTATATTACTCAATGCGAGAAGAAAAAGATATAGTTATGTAAATCAAAAACCTCACTTATCTTTTGGTGCTTTATTACATGAAATTACACGAATAATTTATAACTTCATAGACGCCTAAATGATATTTGATTCATTGTTTCTAATCAAATAATATTCATAAACATACATTATTGAGAAAATTTACTCATTAAATTTTGATGATTTTCTTCATTTTTATTTTTTTTTTTCATTTATTTTCTTAACTTTTAACTTATATGAATATTTGTCAAACCAAATTCTGTTAATTTAATGCCCCAAACTTTATAACCAAATCATATAAGAAAAGTGATGAAAAACTAAGCTAATGAAAACTAAATCCTTAAATCTTATTTTCATTTAAAAATATAGTATATTTCTCAATAATTAAATAAATGCATGATATAATAATATTTAATTTAGAAGCTTATCAATTAAGAATTTTATTCTTTTATTTAAAAATATAAATTTTTCTGTGTTATTATTATTTAATTGCATAGCATTTCAAACTAACATTTTTTAGAAACCTCAATCTAAAACATTTTAAAAAATTTATTTAAATTCACTCTCAACAATATGAAGAATATTCACGTTTCTTACAATAAATTATAGGCAGTAGTTCGAAATCAAAAATTATGAACCATTGATTATGTAACTTAAAATAAATTATAATTACGCGATTTTTAAACCAAACTTTAAAAATAAAACACATAGTTGAAAACATTTTCTGCAACCTAATTGCAAATAAAATCTTAACAAGAGAAATATATTATATTTTTATTTCTTGAATTATTGTCTTGGAAAAATTATGTTATTGGAAGCTATCCAAGCTTAACTACGGACAGCAGCTATTTTTCAGATTTTTACAAACTCAATTATTTTATTTTTGAATAAATTTCAATTTTAGAGACAAATTTATTTTCGAATGAATATATACAATTGAAAAAACACAAAAGTTTACTTTCGTCTACCTTTAGATTATATCAAGACACGCTTTTAATAGCAATAACACAATGCAATTCTAATATGTAATCAAAGATCGCTTTAAACATATGGTAAAATCTTCGTCCCAAAGTTTCATGATAATCCTGCGAAAAAAAGTATACATTAAGAAAACATAGGCTGAATATGAAACATAAAAAAAAATCCTATAGATAACCTATATTACATTCTATTTAGGTTGCATAAACATTCAAGAGATTATATGAAATTAAAACTTGGAGATCAAAGCTTTATTTTTTTGGGGGCTGGGAGGAGGGGGTAGCCAAGTCATTATGCAATTAATTGCATTTACGATTCTCGTAATATAATATTTATTTTTCTTACAACTAAGTTCATGCAAATATTATTTTCAAGTTTCTATTAAGAGACTTATTAATTGAAAAGTAGTTTTTTTCATTCTGAAAATAAAAGTCAATTAGTTTGCTGGAATTACAACGCATTAATAACAAAAATGTTTCATTAAAAGTTGAACTTTTATATACTTTTATTTAATTTGCGTTCTTCATGTTTCTGCTGGGAGAACTTCATATTAATTCACTAATTTCCTGATAGTTTTAAATCTTCCAACTTTCTATCGTCTCGATGATTATGTATTACATTATGGTCCAAATTATTTTATAAATTAATTATTAGAATTCAATTCAATAATCATTTATCATTGATTTAAATTATTCAAAACTAAACCCAACAATTTAATCAAATTTTGATTCCCTACGAAAAACACAACGTAGATAAATTAGTGAAAAAAATGAAAATTTCTTTAAAATTTATAATAGTTATTTATGAATAAAGGCAAAAATATAGATAATTAAAATTAAAAAAATGCAACTTTATAAAATTCTAATCAAACGTTTTTGATAACTATTTTTAAACAAATTTATTCCTTCTTAATTAGAATCTAAATAATGTATAAATGATTAGAATCTGAATAAAATCTAAAACGACATAATTAGCAATATAGCTGTTGAAAATAGATTTATAAATGATTCAAAGGGCTGCAAATGAAGATTTTAATATCCTATGCATGGGTTTATCTTCCCTGCAAACACAAGCACAAGGGGTGTTTGTTTCCAAATTAATATCCGCCTACCCTGCTGTCCTAATAAGCAGTGGAATTTATAGGTGCTAATGCTGTACAAAGGCGATGCTCCATTGACTAATAGGGAAGTGGCAGCCTTCTCAGAGGTGCCTCGAATAACGCATCTGAGCAAGCGCTCTGCATTATCATTGCAGACTAATTACTAGCCTATAACCAGTGTTTATTTATAGAACCGTTTAGATGAATATTCCATTGGTCTATTGGGAATACATTAATATACCAGTTTAAGCGAGCAAACGATTACATTAATGTTTGATTAGTCATGCGGGTGAATTGCATAATGGAGTTAACGAAGGATAAAAGACCCGCCATTTCAAACATTTTTAAAAATAAATCGCTGTACAGCAGAATTGAAATATTAGATAAGTATGATATCTTTGGAATGAATCAATTATTTTGTTTTTATAGGCATTTTAAAAGATCGGATCTAAAAAATATTATGATCGTCAATAAAACAAACTCTGAACATTGCTTTGGCTACCATTTCATTAAATCATTTAAATCAATCATCAAAATATTTCCTAAATAACCAATTAAATCACTTAATAATGATGTTAGATAAGTATATCTTTGATAAGAATAAATTATTTTGATCTTTATATGCATTTTAGAAGATAGGATATGAAAAAAGTTAAGATCGTCAATAAAGCAAACTTTGAACATTGCTTTGACTATCATCTCTTTAAATGATTCAAATCAATCATCAGAATATTTCTTGAATGAGAAATTACCTTTATATCATACTAGCCGCCTTTGGCGACCAGCCGGTTCGCCAGTATTACCGCTCGCTACAATTTTCAATTAAATATTTTAAGTAACTGGTCTCTTAAAGGATTCTCAAACAAAACATTTTTAATCTTCAAATTGTGATAGTCATGCCAAACTTATATTGTTTAGATCGTTTCTTTCAATTTACTATATATATTTTGCTAATTTGTTGCCATTTCCGGTAAAAATTCAACTTTAATTAAAAATATAAATGACGAAATTGCAATTAATATTAAGATATTTTTTAATAAATCCAAGCTCTTTATTTTATTTATCATCTTTATTGTTATTTATTAATTATTATTATTATTGAATATGAGTATTGCAAACAGAATTGCTCGGTATTTAAGTCTTATGTTAACTACAAAATATTTTTCATAGTTTATGTAATATCTCAAACAATAATTCAACAAAAATTTTTGAGATTCAGTATAAAATTCAGTTTTTAGTTTTGCTTTCAAAAGGATTGAAATGAAATCAATAATAATATTTTGTTCCTGTTTATAAATATATTTCAAAAATTATGAAGTCTAAATTTAATGCAGTAAGGTATCATATTCTGATAAATATTCTGGACACACCAAATTTTAAATAAATGAATGAATGTTTCTATTTTCCACGATCAACTAAGACTTATTTATGAAGTTTTAAATGTTAAAAATTTAGAAAAACTCACCATTTTCATAATCTTAGGCCAATTAATCTTGAGAAACCTGCGCGCTTATTGGCGTATTTTCTTTGAAACGATCGATGAAAAATCTAAAATTATCCTTTTTTTATTGAATAGTGATATTCAAATCTTCATAAATCAGTCAGTTTAAGTGATTTGAAATTAACTCTTAAAAGTCAGTGATTTAGTTGATTGGAAATTAACTCTATGACCATCATAAAATCTGTGCTTTCTCTTGTGGTGTATGCATTCTCCTTAATATCCGATCGAATAAAACATCACATACAAAAGTACTACATAGAAAAAACACATCAAAAGTAAACATAACATTTCAATAGTTGCCAAAAACAAAAGAGAGAGAAAAATGCAATTAATAAGCAGACGATATTTAGAAAAGTACAGATATTTAGACTGGAAAATGAAATTATCTGAAATTAAAAACACGCGCAGACGATATTTACAAAAGTAAAAATATTCAAACCTGAAAAGGAAAATATATGAGTTATTCCATCAATAAATGCCATAAGTTTGTTTACATCTTCATTATTTTATGAGTCATTAAATATCAAAATGGATCCGGGATAAATTTTCTTGAATTTATTTTTTAGAAAAAATAATATTTCATATTTGTTTCATTTCCTACAGACACGCGCCAAAAATTATATTTTTGCAGATTTCATTTCCAAAAAGATTTAATTTATTTTCAGTTAGAGCTTTAATCAATGTGATGGCAACACTTTGAAAAAAGCTATTTTTTTTCTCATGAATGCGAAACGTGCTTAATCCTCATTTTTATTTTTGACGAAAAAAATTATTGAAAAACATAGTTAAAATATTTATTTAAAAATTCATTAAAAATAGAAATTTAATTTTAAGGTTAAAACAGTAGTATCATTTAAAAGATAAAATTTTTATCTTTAACTTCATGTAAAAATCTTTTTTGTGCGGTAATATTTTCGGCAGTTATAGCAGAAACACGTCAAAATTTCGCTTAATTTTTAAATAAATAAAATTCTAGTTAAAAATTCGAAAAAATAACCCCCAGGTGCACATTCCCGGCCTCCAAGGTATACACGTGCCAAATTTGGTAGCTGTAGGTTGAATGGTCTGGTCTGTAGAGCGCCAACACACACACACACACACACACACACATTGAGCTTTATTATAAGTATAGATATAGATATAGATAGATGGTATAATCATTTTATATTATATTCTTTTGTGTTATTTAACTTGATTTTCTTTTATCGTGCTTATAAAGATCAAATTTTTAAATGATTTGCCACAGATTTTTTGAGGAATCAGACTTTTGAAATTTTTAATTCTTAAAAATATTTGATAATGATACATTATTTTCAAATTTTCAGAATTTAACTGCCGATTTGCCGATTAATTGTATTCACCTTTATTTTCTTCTGACATCAAATAGAACAACTGAGAAATAAATTATTTCAAGATTTAATGATAAACAATTAATTATTATTTGATAGCGAAAGATAAGATAAAAGTTCCTGCCTTAGGTAAAATAAGAAAGATATTCTATCCAAAATAATTCCGAAAAGTAGAAAATAATTAAAATAAAAAAAATCACTCTTTAAGTACACTATTAAAATTGCATATTTATAATTTTTTTATTAAATTTATATTTAATGCATAATTGTCAAAATCGATGAAAATGAAAAAAGGAATTAGCATACGAATAAATCATTTAAAAGGTAAAATAATTTTAGAAGTTTAATTGAAATAAATTAATGTGAATAGTTATTAACTAATTAAAATTCCAAAGCTTAATTAAATTATTCTTATTGCTTTATTTTTTCTTTAACATATGATACATGTTAACTAAAAACATGAAATTCTTAGTCTAGTTTTCTTAATTTTTATAAATATTTCACGAATTGATTGAAATGTTTCTTTCCTTTCTTTTCTTTCTTTTTACAGTCGTTTAAAATGAATCAAAATGCAAATCAATGTATCAAACGGTTCTGCAAAAGAGGAAATAGAGATGAAATTGAAACTCAACGGAGTAAATTTTTGAAATCGCAAATTACCCTTGAAAATAAATAACATTTAAAATAATAACAATTTACTATCTCAGATTTCAATCGTGTTCTACATTTTCCGACATTTAATTTGATTGCATTTTTAAATTAATTTCATATTTTAGTATTCTACCTTAGATAAAAAAAAAAATCAATTTTCATTGTGAATATATTATTCATGAAATTACGACATCACATTCTGTTTAAAGTGATTGTTCATAATTCACCAAAGATAAAGACCCTATAGCAATATGCCTAGATCTTTTCAAATGCAAATGCAATGTTGTATCAATGTTTTAAATTGAAAAACTCTCGCACTGAGAAGATGAATATTAGAAACAACTGCAAAAGCACAGTATGATTAATGAGGAGCCAACGATTTCTTTTTCTGAATTCCTTCCATTGATCATACAAGCAAAACAAACGATTCCATTTTATTGCCATCTATTAATCATTCAAAAATGCTCAAAATATGCTAGTTAATTATTCAGTGTTCTCTTTTATAAAGTTATGGCACGCAAGTATTAAATAATAATTTAAAATCTGAGTTTTCGTCATATTTGATAAAAATACATTGATTCATACTGATTCATTCCAAATAAACGCAATGAGTATGTTAAAAATTTTATTATGTTCTAACTTCTTTTTATGTATTATAGTTATTTTGTATTTTTATGTATATTTTGTTATATTTGCAAAGAATTATGTTTTAATTCATATAATTATCAAAATTTTTTCTCGTCTCTAATCCGCTTCTAGCTTTCTGTGTTTGGGTAAGCTAAGTATTGCTGAAAAATAAGTAAATGTATTTTTAGATTTTCATTCCCAGTTAAAAGTAAAAAGTAAATACAAAATAAAAAAGTAAATGCTAATAAGTAAATACATAAAATAATTAAATAATTTGTGTATAAATACTATAAAATTTTAACTGTCTTTTAAATTCTTTGATATAATAAATTTATCGAAATTACTTAGCGTATCTGTAAAAAGGCTATAGATATGATGTTAATGATATATTTAATATTATCTAGTTTAGTCAAGCCATTGAAAAACTGAACATTACGATTCATCAAAATAGTATTCAACAAAGTGGTGTTAAGTCATACTTTGTACTTCTTAAATATGTAAATCTTTAAAGTTTGAGATAAATTGTAAGTTTTTGAAAACTGCCGTTTTTGTATTCTGAAATTTTTATTTGACAAATGCAAATTGCTCCGGAATTGGAAAATCGAAATTTGTCGTAATTCTGAATCCAATTCATTAATCAGACTAAATTTCTATTCATATTCACATTTTATGCTGTTAATTTATTGCAAAGTTATTTTTCTGCCCAACTATGACGTTCGTATAAATTTTTGTATTCAACATTCAACAAGATATTACAAAAAAATCTAACTGAAGGCATTTTTATTTTTATTCAAAGGAAGATAATAAAATTAATTGAGTAAACCCTCCCTTTGAGGATAAAAATAAGGGAATATATTGATATCATAATGTATTTGAATATTGCAATATTTAATATCTCTATGCTCCTTCTTCTTTATTGTACATTATTTTAGAAAAAAATATTATTAATGTTCTGAGATGTTGGTTCATACTTATAAGATGAAAATACGTTTAAGTATAGATAATGACTTCAGTGTTAAGTGTCTTCAAAATAAAAAATAATAATATTTTAGGCATAATTTTTGAATAATTTTTATTAAAATGATTTCTTTTCTTAGAACAGATAATCTTGATAAGTTTAGCAATAACATTCAGCTTGTAAAAAACAAAAACTAAATTAAATCTAATTTTCAATTGTGTTTAGGGATTTTTTTTCTTTTTAATCAACTTTTCTATAAGTTAATAGGTCTAAAATTTAAATATTTTTATTTCTAATTATTTTCACATGGAAAATGGACATTTTGCTTAAAATATATTAAAGTATTAACGCTTCTTATTTTTTTATGACCTGAATGAGAAACATTAAACACCACTGAAGATATTAAGCAAATCATAAAAAGTATTTTAATTAAAAATGCTGGATTAAAAATTGCTATAAGCAACTTTCTTAGTCAAAATAAATTTGAAATCAAATTTAAAATCAAGAAAGTATTTCTTTTAATATTTTTTTTCTTTTCTTTCATCTGTTATATATATGTTTTTTAATTGATAGTATATTTGTAGAGAATCAGAAAATTAAATTTATATATTTATTATTATTCTAAACATGATACGAATCTTACTGAAAATATCTGAGATTTATCCAGAATTTTCACTATAAAAGATTCCTATCAATAAATTCTACAAAATATTTCATGCGTCACCCTTTTACTAAAATGCGGTTCACAACATAATCAATTTTACATATATTCCAGATTCATGATTTCTTAATTTTATTGCACGATAAAGCAGTTTCAAAAATTAATTTATTAGATTGCAATAGTTTAATAAGACAACAAATTTTCATTTTCAGAACAGTTTCGTTATAAAATTATTGTAATTTATATTCTAAATTACGGCTGTATAAATTCCTTTATAAATAGGCATTTCAAAATTATTTTAGATTATGTTAATTTTTTCCTCCTACAGAAAACATTGCCATTAAAATAATTCTCCTTAAACTAACTCAACGTTTTAGCATTCCAACATTAGGCTGTCTGATAACTCTTGCAGCAAACAAATACTTTGATTGTACACGACATTAGAATTCAGAGTTGCATTTTAGACTTGAATTCAGACTTGCAACTTGCATTTTTAGAATTGCATCCATTTTCTATTGAAACTGCATTGAGAATGCTGATACAGCTTTGTTTAACGAATTTGAGATCTTTTGGAAGCAATAGTTATTTTATTTAGTGAATAAATGATTGTATCCAAGCCTCTTATATGAGAATTCAAGATCTAACCCCATGCTGATTGAGGACATAAAAATAGTACAGAAAATGAGGAGTTATAATATATGTCTATTAAAACAATTCTGCCGAGGCATATTTTCTATATCACACTTTCTTTAAACTCCAATTGTTTTGGAAGAGCCTATTCTCCTTAGATTAGAATCCAATGGATTTTTAAATGCGAAAACACATGAAGCAATTTTGCATCTACGGAATATTTATTGTCAAATAATGGAACAACATGGAAGAGTAACAATACTAACTATTCTACAACACAACAAATATTGTTCTTCTAATTGAGTAACATCGTTCTTCTACTTTTGCCGCATAAGTTTCCTTATGTCCTGCATAAAGCAAAATAATTTTCCATTGCATTCAATCTTGTAGGATAATACTTGTGAATCATTCATGTCAGTTTTAGGGAGTTTTTTTTTAATCAAAACTCCTTAACTGCCAAACATTTTAAAGATCTAAAGTATATAATTTTTTACCACACGAAACATTTTTTTATCATTCAGTATTATTTGTTTTTTTTATATTTAATGCTTCGTTTGTATAATCTATTTGCGACAATAATAAACAAAAATGAAAGACATTGCTATTATAGCTATATATTTTATCATTTTGCTAGATTCAATTTTTTGCAATTAAAATAAGTATTAGAGCTGATTTTCATAAAACAAAGTATTTATACTAATTTTATTTTTTTAAGAAACAACTTCATATTATTTTATCCCACTTTGGTAACTGAAATATAAATAAAATGCTTATCTCAGTTCTTCCATCAATTAAGATATTAATGCAGCAATTTTAAGAATCTCAATACTTATTAAGTAATTAAAATCCGTTTACGTAGCAAGGATTCCATTAAGAAATATTTGAAAATACTCTGTAATTAAAAGGCTTTTCTCTTAAGTGTAGTGCTTCTTAAGTTGAGAAAATTTAAGTGCCTAGATCGACACTTAAATTTTCCTCGGTTATTTGGCTATCCAGATCCGAAACTGACGTTGCTTTGTCGAAGTTTACTCATTTAAAAAAGAATTAATATTCATTGCTTTTAAGAATAAAGTAAAAGCGTATTCAGTATTCCAACTGAATGTCATGAAAAGATGTTTTAGGAAGAAAATAATGATACGAATGAAGGCAATCGGATAACGTTTTCTATATTAAAAATTATACTATGTTAAATATTAAATATGATAAATAATTCATTGCATTTCTCATCTTTACCAAGCCTTCGACTTTTTTTAAATTAAATTATGAAGTAGGTGTACTTTAACTCTAAAATTTCTAAAATTGCACACTTGCTAACTAGCATATGTATCTTATCTCAAACTTCTGTTTAATTTTTTTTAAAAAAAACACAAGATAAAAATAAAGGATTAATAAAAAATATATTATTTTCGATTTTGTTTATAGAAAATAGAAAAACGTCGGTTTTTAGCAATTTCAAATATATTTCAAATCTCTAACATAAAGGCATTGATTATTTACATTGATAATCGCTTCAATTAACTCAGTTCACTGGAAAACATTTGCATCGAGATAGTTCATTTTATCCTTTCTTTATTAATATTATGATATTACACAATTTAAATAATTAAAATTGCATTTTGAAAATTTTCTAATTTTAGGTCACTTTTTCCCTTCTAAATTTAATTTCATTTAAACGTAGATTTTTTTTCATTTTAAAATATTATGTTAAATGATTTTTATAAATTTTCACATTTTTCAATTTTAAATATTCAAATACTAATATTGTTTGCCCTTTCTATTTTTTAATACATGTGAAGAAAGTTTAAGTTCATAATGAATTCAAAAATTACACAGTAAAGTAACTTAAGATTAAGTTTTCCTATAATTACTGCATGACAAGAAAAAAAATCACAAAAAGAAATTGTCAAAGATATATTTATTTCAATTAATGAAATTTTTCATTTCTAAATTTTTTAATCGTTAAAAAAATAACCACAGAACCAAGAAACTTTTCTGACTATATTCGTCCATGGAATGTGGTAAAGCCTTAATTTCACCAATAACATAAGGTTAAACCAAAAGTTCGCTAAAAACAGAAGTCTAGAAGCAAAAGACTAGAAACAGTAAAAAATAATATGTGACGAATTATAAACATTACAGGACAGCGATAAGCTAAAACGATTTTGACACTTACTGTCAAAATCGATTTAAATCGATTATCGGTACAAATAGGAGAAAAATTATAATATCTGCAAGTGTAATCATATCACTAAAAAAATTCTCCATATATCACGATAATTGAAGTTTGAAAATAAAGAAAAACTCATTATATGTAATAAATGTCTGTATCGAAATGTATTAAACAGAACGTTTTCAATTTCGGAATCAGCGTAAATGTCCAACATTCTCTCGGCAGCTGAAATGTATTTACGAGTGCCTTTAGTAACAACTGATAGTTTGATGGATACCTCACAAAGTCCTATATTGAAAAAATGGTATTTATTGTTTTGGTATTTATTGCTAAAAAGGAAAGTTTCTCATTTCTACTTTTCAAATAGTTATAATAAACGTTATGATAATAAATTTAGATGCATTTACACCTGGTAGCTAGATTTTTAAAAGAAAAAAATGGTTTAGACTATTGATTTATTAATAACACAGAAAAAAAATAATTTTGTATTCTAGTACAGGAAACACGAAATTGATAGAGATCTTTTTAAAACTAAAAATTTATTTTTTTTTATTAAAATGCCTGAATATTTACTTTAAAAACTGAATTCTTTTTCCATTATATTTACTGGTATCCGAATTTCTTTAAATAAGAGAATTGATCAAGAAAGTTTTGAATCACATTTAGTAAAATCATTTCTTGGAGAATGTAAATATAATATAAACAACTAGACAGCCGAAATAAAGAATAAAATGTATATTTCACTCCAGAAATTTTATTCAAGAGCACAAAAATATATATTTTATGATACAAAATATCTTTATTTTTAACTTACATTAATTTGCAACCGATATTTTCTCGTACCAGCATTTAAGTGTGCTTTGCAACTTGATAAATTCAAAGACTTCAATTCAGTATTTTTTAATTTATACTGTTTTTCAAATTCTTATTAAACTATGATATCGCTAAATAATCTAAAGTACGAACATTTTATTTAAACTTTCTTTTTAATGTTTTAAGACGTTAAGAAATACTCAGATCACAGAATCTTTTAAAAAGCTCCTAATAAAGGTATTTTGAATAAATAACAACAATTAATTAATCAGCACATGTTTAATTTGAAATCAATTACATACAAATGATATCAAAGGCAAAATAAATGGCATTTACTTTATATCTTTAATTTATAAATTATATCAAAACCGATAAAAAATGCAGATTGCATGTCTAAACAACGTAGAGGAAAATTCCGATGAATCCTATTTAAAATCCCAATGAACTGATCAATGAACCGATCAATGATCCTCTACCATCGGTTCTTTGATCAGTTCATTGAGTATCATCAATTTAAATTTTAAACAACTATGAATCTCGCATGAGTAAAAAGTATTTCAAGTATATCAAGGAGACAATGTCAATGCACGGTTTTAATTGTGATCTTGAACTTTTAATGGTTTCTCTGTAGTACAGAAAGACAACTCTCAGTTTTTCTCTAACTTCAATCGGGCGACATTTGATTTTGCTTTATTTAATTCTCCCCAGGCTCTCATATATGTTGGATTTTCTTTGTATATGGATCTACTTTTCACAACCCTTTGACCCCGCATCCAAGATTCAGTATCCAATGATATACTAAATAACAGGGACAATTACACTTGCTATGTAATTTTGACATCACTTAAAATGACTCCGAAGAATTACATATGGAGCGCAAAAAGACACTCCAACACATCAGTTTAGTTTGTTTAAATTTTATTAACTTTCGATTCTAAAGCAACACTAGGACTTTTGGGGAACAGCAACCGTAATTCTGAATTGCGATCAAATGACGAGAACGACACCTGAGCTGGCACCCCTCCTGTCCAAACTTCCACACCACACCAGGGGGACAACTTTTTATCCCGAGGGAATTAACGTGCACCAGACCCTCTAAAATGACGGTTCTTCGGGGGAATCGGCTCTCAAACCTGAAACCCTCTGGTTCCGAAGCCGAGACCTTACCACCAAGCCACCACAGCTCTTCCAACAAATCAAATAACTATAATAAACCAGGATGAATTTTAAAGATATATATTATTTAGTCCAGAAACAGATGGAATACTAACAGTTTGATTATTTATTTTTCCTGTTGAATTCTTGATGCTTAATAAATACCAAATTACAACCAAACTTTCAATACTCAATCTAAGAAGAAAGCCATGAAGCTTTAGATATGATGCTTTAAAGATGCTACCAAAATTTTAAGTATTCCTTGGCTACTGTCTTTATAAAACGGAATCATTTTAATTGCTTTGTCAAGCTTGAAATTCTTTTCACATAATTTTTTTTTCTGAAGTCTACATGTTCAGGATCTTTAGTGACTCCCCAAGGACATCTTTAATGGACAAATTTCATTCTTCTTTTATTCAGAAAATTCATTGAAGGATGTTGTTGCGTGCTTTAATGCCTTTCGTGTTCACAAAAGAAGTCATAGTATTAAAAAAAGAGAGAGATGAAAAGAAAGAAATGCATAGATATTTAAGACTAGATTTCTGCGGTTTGATGGAGAAAAGGACATTGCAAATATGTGGCTTTAGATTTGAAAGGAATATGATGACCACACGCAATAAATGACTCAATATCATACCATATCGAAGAAGAAAGTAAAAATTTTCAACTGGCATTTTTTGATGTTCCTACAGGCAGAAAATTAGTTTCAATTAAACTTGTTTTCTTATAATATCAAATGGAATAAGGAAAATTAACTAAATTTTTTATGGCATAAATCTCTACGAAACTCAATTATTCTTGAATCTTTCATTCATAAAAATGGTACTGCTTTTTCATACCTTTAATAAAATAAAATGTCGATAAAGCTCTAAAGCATTACGATTAGTTTATTAGTTATTAAAAAATCTTTTTATGGACGCTAATACTAAAAGTACTCTAATAAGTACTCTAGAGACATTACTCCCGCAGCAAATTCTTTTTGAATTTAACCTAACTTAATTCACAGGCTTAATTAGAAGAAAATAATGCATGAAAAATTCAAATTTTAAAATGATGAATCGTTTTAAAAATGCTGAAATTTTTTTTCAATATACCAAAAGTATTCTTGTAAAACTTTTATATTCTGTTTTATTAATATATTTGATATATTTATTGATATATTTATATATTTGATATTCTATTTTATCATCAATCTAAACTGACGCCTTATGTTTATAACAAGTATAATTGTCTTTAAAATTATCTCAATAAGTTTGATGAATTGTTTTGTTATTTTATAATCTAGCGATCAAAATATGGGGGCACTATTAAAATAACATCATACTGTCCTAACGTCCTCATAAAAATGTTACGATGACGTTTGAGTCTTAATACATTGGATCTAAGTTGAATTTCCGTTGAATTCTGAACTTGAATCCACCTTGCTTTCCAACTTTGAAATTAAAATTTTCTAACCAAATCAAGATGTACTTAAAAGTGTTTGATAATTTGTTTTTATTTTAAAAATTCACTAAATTAATTTTTACATATGACAACTTAAGATTACATATTAGGAATAAAGAAAGAATGATTGGAATAATATATATTCCAATGATTGGAATAATATATATTCCAAAGTCTTAGCTATATATATATATATATATATATAGACTCCTTTATATGATTGTTTAAAATTTTGAAGAAAAGTTTATAAAAAGGCATATAATATGCAACTGCAACATATTCCAAAACCTCTGTGAAACTGTAAATGAATGATAAAGAAAACATTTTAAAAGTTCATTAAGAGCAAAACTCGACCGAACTGCTGACGTTCCATCCACCCCTTGCATCCCTCTGGCCCTCCTTTTCCAAAAATAACTCATCGTTTCGTGAGCTTTAATAGTTTAACTGCGTTTGGAAAAATATCTCCTGGTTTCGAGGAATGGGTAGTCATCAAATACAAAGTTCGGCACGCAAACTTCACATTCTGGGGCCAAAAAAACTTTGTTTCCGAAGCAGTCGAAGCGAATAAGTCGGTATACTCCTTACAACTCCCATGTCGTTAACACCTGGAACCACTGATGAGCGTATTTTGAAATGTTCGCGCCTGAGAAGGCATTACACGAGAGTACTAAAAGTAGGCACGTGTGGAATATTATTAAATCTGGAAAGTTTGATTTCTTAATCAAAAAAATATGTCTTCAAACACATCGAAACACTTTCCAGCAATAGGTCTTAAGAAACATTCAACTTAAATTATATATTTTTATTTATAGCTACTTCTATATACTAGTAGTAATCTATTTGGATATTGCCTGACGTATAAAAATAGTTAACTAAATAATATATCACTCATATACTTATACTGATCATCTTAAGGTAAAGTACTTGCATTATAAATTTAAAATGAAGTTGTTACCAGTGAACTACGTTTCTTTGCCACTATAATTCCCTTAATTCAATTTTGACTGTAGTAATGGGATAGTATAAACTGATTTATTCTTTCTTAAAGTAAAAGGAATTTCCTTCCGAAATAAATTTGCAAATATTTTTATTAGAGTGCAACCTTAGTATCTCTATATTAAGAAAAAGTTAAACTCTAATTTAATCAATCAAATTAAATTCAGGAAAAATCCAAGGCGGCAATATTTTGTGTAATGATAATTCAATAGTAATAAATCTTTTGTCTTCATGAGTTTTTTAAGAGGGAATGATTTGATGACTGAAAATTGCTTTTACTCTTCAGATTTATATAAAAGAAAGAAATACGATCCTGAAGACAGCAAAATTTGCTAGTTCATTTTCCAAACAATTAATCTTAATTTGCTCTGAAATGAAACGTTAAAATTAAAAACTGGTGGAATATGATGTGCTGCTCTTTAATACATAACTTTTGTCCTTTAATATTTACCGATTAGCACACAGCTTAACCAGCTCAATGCATGTATTTTAATGGGTTCAAATCTTTATCAGACACCTTTCTATGTAAATGTTAACATCAAATTTTTAAAATTTCATTAATTATTATAATAGTATCTGTATTGTTGGCACATTCTCGAATGAACCTAATTCTCATAAAACTATAATTATTAAGAAGGAAAAAGAAGATTCTTTACTAAATTCTCAGAGTTCTAGTTAAAATTTATAATAATATTTATATATCTTGAATGCTTAAAAATAGATTGTAATCTAATTTATATGAAATCAGAATTGATGTTATTTAGATAAGTGAAACGATTAAATTAATTTTTTATCTCTAGGCATTGTTACTATATGCATACACTTTCAGAGAAAATAAATTTTTGCCTGTTAATTCCACATAAATAATATTTAGTTCAATGCAGAATTTTTCGATGCTGCGTGAATCACCTGTGATTTGCATATTTTTCCCTCTACTTAGAAATCCTTTTTTGCACTAGGATTAAAAGATTTCCTTTCTTCTATAGTTAAAGGAGAGCAAAGAAGAAGACCAATACTTTATAGATGATACGAATCATAGATAGGAGTCGCGGCAGCAAGCTTATTAATTAATTTTGCAGTTAATAGCAAAATTCATTTTTCTCAATTTACTGATAACAATCTATTAATACAAAAGCATGCATTTCAAAGTATTGTTCATTTTATAGTATTAGGATAGTTTCATCAGATTTTAAAATAAAACCTTAATTATGGCATTTCAAAAATTAATTTTATTGTATTAATTTACTTGTTAGTTATTAATAGACTTTTTGATTGAGCTACCGGAATTTATAATGATCTCAAAACTAATAAATAAAATATCTACCAACAGAAAAGAATGGATCAATCTGCATTTATTCACATATTTAAATTCTATTTCCTCTTCTACACATTCATGAAAGATAAACCAAGCACATTTTAACTCAATTTCTTGACAGGCAATTGACAGTTCAGCAGCGATATCACCTATCGTCTTCTGTACCGACAGAGCACCCGAAAGTCCTCAAAGTTTGCTGACACAACTTTTTTTTGGTCTACCGACAACGCCAGGCGACCTTCCAACGTCAACGACACGGTGAGAGGACAATTTTGGGGACTTGGCATTGCACCCAATTTGCCAAGTTCATCGCTTATTTCTAAGTATCGGGAAAGGGACTTTTTATGGCACTCGGTTTCTGTTATCAACAAGTGGATACATGTGTTAGAAGCATATCTTAGCCTGTAAGATGTTATAAATGTTTCTGCTTTGTTTGTTTAAATTGTCATATTTTTATTGAAGCATTCAAAGATTTGTTTTATCCTCAAGCCAACTAGTGCCAGATTATTTGTTTTATTTCATACTTTAGAGACCAGTTGGTTCGTCAGATATAATGGTTATATTTAATTTCAGTAAAATCTCTTAGGCATTATTTTATGTCCATGGTTCCATCAACAAATAGTTTTTAAGCAAAAAATTGACATACACATCAAAGTTCTGTTATTTAATAGCCCTCATAAAGGTTCAATGAAATGCATACATGAACCTTTCTACTTATGATCAGTGCAATCATAATTAAAAAGCAATTATCTGGTTCATTTATTTTATAATTTTCACGGTACTTTATTTCCCTTTTTCTATTCCTCAAGCAAATTACACAGATGTCAAAAAAATCATTCTTCTCTAATTTTCAACTGTGGAAGAAAATTACACGATTGAATACTTGAAGAAGCAATGAAAAAGGTTTTAAATTTCAGGATAACAATCTAATCTATTATTGAAAATTAGGCGAAAAAAACATCTTTAAAAATTTGACAAAATTCCGGAAACCTTTGCAATACTATGAAATTGGCATAAGCAAAATAAGAATATTTTCAATTTTGAAAAGGTAAAAAAAAAATCACTTTATGCAGTAATAGTTTCGGGTATTTTCGCGAGAAAATAAGATTTCGTTTAACATTCAATCAATTAAAATGTTTAAAAAATTCGCTCAAATATACACATTTTTACAATCCAAAATATAAATGTGTCAAATTTAGTAGCTTTAACTCGAAGAAATATGACGTATATAATTCATAGTACATTTAAGATATATCAACTCATTAGCATATGATGCAGATATGGTCTCGACTTCAAGACAAAAACGCGACATATTCGGAAACAAAATTATATCAGAAATTTACCGTATATATAGATGTGAACGTGTCAAATATGGAATGCTGCACATGAAATCTCTTTAAAATGCCAAATTTGAGCAAAATGCTCTATCGCTAATGGCGCGTCCAACTTTTCAAAAAAGGATGCTACCTCAAATTTTGTACTCATCATATAACCATTACTTAAAAGACTTTCAGGTTGCTTCAAGATAGCTTAGTTAATCTACAATAAGCTTACTGCTTGATTGCGTTTTTGAAAAATCAATTTTCAAACTTGCGATTTATTGAATAAGAAAGTAAACCCTACAATTAAAAACTGAGGTCCATATTCAACTAATGTTAAATAATTTTCACAGGTAGCAGATTTCAATTTACTGTTTTTCCTGATGATCATTTTCCAAATACTATTCAGAAATTCTCGGATACTAGATTTGTTTACCCAACACAATGCAAAAATTGCGATCATTTTACAAAGGAGTGCGAGAAAAAAATCAATAAATAATGGAAAGAATTCCCTAGTTAAGAAGACCTTCTTAAAAGAACCTATCTAAATTTTCATTACTCAGAGTAAAATGGAAAATCTTCATAGATCTAATCTGATATTCTCTAGACAATATTACTTCATTTATTCTACATTTCATTGTTCTAAAATTTTCACTTTTCCACTTATGTCTTTTCTCTTTTAAAATTTGATTTAAAATCTTTCCTTCTGGAACCAATATGAATACAGATAGGGGATATCTCTATTACTAATTATATTATATTATATTATATATATATATATAAAAGAAACGATTACATGTAATTAAATATAAAAACATATAATCATACATTGCATAGAATATCATTACATTAGGAAGGTTATATTAATTACGTTTCTAGACAGCACACAAAATAGCAATTCTTTTACGTTTTTATTAATAATATTCTATAATTTGATAAATAAATGTTGGAAAATATGCTAGATTTCATCATTTACGAAAGAATGAAATAAAATTATCAGTATTTTATTAAAATAAGGAATCAATCATTAATTGTAAAATAATGGATAAACTTTTGTTTATACTACTCTTTTTTTCAATTTTACTTTCAATTTATTGGCAACAAAGCACTTTCAAAACAATAATTCTATAAGTTCGATTTATTTGAGACAAATCTCTTTCATAAGAATAACTTTAAAAGTTCTCCTCGTGCCATAAAAAGAATTCCAAATTTTGAAAACTATTCTATGAAAATTGGAGAAGTAAATATTTGCTCAAAGTCCCTCTTTGAGAAGAATGTGCAAAGTTGGAAACGAACTCAGTCTTGAAATTTTCAATTCACTCCTGATGAATTTTTTTTACACATAAATTTTGAACATGAGCAGAGAAATTTCAAAATAAATGACAAATGCAATAGATCCTTTATATTTATGTTGCAAATATTCAAATTTAAAATTGTTCTGTAACATGTAACTATCAATATTTTTATGTATGTATGCATAAAGAATGAATGGTCTGACAGTCTTCATACATCAAAGGCGAAGTTTTTGAAGTAAAAAATTATTCTGGCAATATATTCAGAGACAGTTTGCATCTCGCAACTGTTTATGCAACATCAATATTTGTTTACTTTTAATATCGTTTGTCTGAGTTTTTCAGAGGAAGCAAGATATAAATTTCATATTAAAATTTTGTTGCAACCTTTTAGTAAAATATTCCCTTTCTTAAAATTATAAAGTTATTTAGAGACATAAAATAATTTGTATTACAAATTTCTGATAATATTATAATGTCGATAGGAAATGATTACTTATCATCAGCAAATTAATTCGATTAAATAAGTTTCAAGATATATCAGTTACATTAACAACTCATTTCGAAGAAACAGGGATGCTATTTTCGGATGATCATGTACACAGAAAAATGATCAATTTATGACACCTTATTTATGAACTCCTCTCAAAAGTTTCACGCCACAGCAGCAGAAGATTTTTTTATCCTACTCTTAAATTTTTAAATGCTTTAGGTACAGATACTGTCATTTTCAAAAATATTTTTTTGTCTCAAAATCAAGATCTTGCCACCAAGTCACTTCTGCTCCAAAAACAATTTCACGAGATAATTTGGAACAAAACCTCGTGTTCCTTTTTTCTTTTCATAATTAAAGAATAGTTACGAATGAAGAAATTAATTCAAAATAATTATGTAATAATCATTTATCACAAACTTTTTTAGTAAATTTTTACATTGTATAGAAATTATAAATTTGATCTACTTAAAATATTTCCTTTTTAGGGATTATAGAAAGATCGATACATTATCAAGAGATGTTTCTCCAACCCTCTATACAAATGAGATTTTGTAATCCATTATTCATCTTCCATTAATTTAAAATCTGCGACTAAAACTTTATTTTTCGTTTTGAAGGATTCTGATATTTAATCAAATGTTCTGTTTTTAGCCTCAATCCCTTTCTGTTTTTTCCTTTTCTTTTAAACAGTGACGATCTATAAATGTCATGAACTTCATTGTCATATAAGTTTATCAAAGGTTTTGATTTTTAAGATGAAAGGAAAGAGTTTAAAAGATACTCAGAAGGTAGATACTTTATATTGGATTAGACGAACTTTTTAACAAGCAATCTTTTCTTTAAAAAAAGACTTTAGTTCCTATGACAGGTTTTATTAACAATTTATCAGCAAACCTGGACGCAACTGGCATAAAACTTAGAATTTCACAATATATATTCAAATCGCTCGTAAATTGCTGTTGAGTAATTTAACACTTTTAGAATTTCGCATACAGTTCACAAACGTATAGAAATAAATCAAATTGAATGCATTCTTTGAATATTACTGCTTATTGTGAATACCATATCCAAATAACCTTATTTAAAATTACAATGCTTCTAAATGCATTATCATTTTATTTTGAAATCTCAAATAAGAGGAATAAATTGGGTTAGTTAAATATCAGGAGAATCTGTCCATAGCATGTGAAATCGGGATTTATCTGCCTTGAGGTCACTTGGAAAAAGTTTTGAAATAGCTCTTTTTGTATTTTTTGTAAGCTTTTCAGATGCATTTACTATTGCATTATTATCATTACTGAAGAATATTGCGATCAAATATAAAATGTAATAATCTTAATTCGGTGGTTGCTATAGAAATAAATTGCTATAGAAATAAATACAGGAACAAGTCCTCTGTAGGAAGAGATGTAACTAATTAAACTAGCCAAATTATTAATTAATTTTAATAATTATTCAACATTTAATTATTGAACATTTCAAAATTATTCTTTGATTGCGTATTACAATATCAGGTTATTTCTTGTTAAAAGATAAGAATTTGTATACACTACAATTGTAGATTATAATTTTGCTTAATTTTGTAACGTTTTTTATATTATTCTGTTTATTTTTGGGGAAACAAAATCAGAAAAATCGTCAAAAAAAAGGGATATTTTTAGTAGTTGTGAATCTATTATGTAATCTTCATTATAAAAAAGAAATTTAATTTCTTTTTCAGATTTATTAACAATTAATCCAACAACATTATTTAAAACATCTCCTGAAAGCATACAGGATGTATATCAAATTATTGTGCTAGATAATTGAAATAAAGAAACATTTGATTTATTATATATTTTCCAGATATGTTACTTTATTGTTTGTTATACCTTCATTAATTGTTCTTTTAACTGATTTTAAACTTTTACTTATAAAATGCGAATTCATTAAATTACAGATTTAAGTATACTAATGCTCATTATGATTTTTTTAGTTAACTAGCCAATGTAAATTCGCATTTCAATATACATTTTTAGCTTAATCAATATTTGATAACTAATCTGATGTGGCATTTTTTATTTAAGTAACTGTCTGAAGGTATATAATTTTATTTATGTTTTCTGACTCATAATCTCGAAGTAATTTGTACGCTATTTTTTTAAATAAAAATTTCTTTTTATAAATACTATAATAAGTGAACGCAATGAAACTGAAAGAATATCGATTAATTATATTTTAAAATATTAAAATTAAATTTAATATTATAAAATTCATTAAAACTATATTTTTACAATTTTAATTATTTGACAAATCAGCCAATAACATCTTTTTTATACGACTTTTCAGCAGCCCACCTGAACACAGAGCTCTTAGGCAACTGCCTAATCTTAAAGCCCGCCATTTTGAATCAGATAAATACACAAGAAAAGAAAAGAATTATATAAATTATGTTTCAGTCTTGTTGCCAATGAGAATCGGAAAAATGCTTCTAAGTTTGCTTTCATCTTTCCCAAAAGATTTTTTTTACATGCAAAATAATGCAGGCAAAATAAAAATACATTTTGTTAAACTTTGATAGTAACATAGAGATTCATAAATTTTATGCTAATAAAAACAAATCTTCTATCTTAAACAATAATTTACTACTTGCCTTATATAAAAATGTGAATTATATAATGCAAGAATCGTGAATGCATGATTAAACGATCTACAAAAACATAGCACTCAACTGTTCTTTTATATTTTATTCTTAAGAAGAATCGTGCTACGTCACTGAAATATTAATGCCACTTTCAAGGATTTTAAATATTGAAAATAATAGTATGGAATTCCAAAGCAAGTTCATGTAATTTCCATATTTCAGTATACCCAAACAAATTTTACAAAAATTTTAAGCATATTGTTTCATTCAAAAGTTTCTTTACTTTTCTACTCTCAACAATATTTAATTAAATGCAAAATAAGCAAATAAACATTAGATATATAAACAATGTTACCTAAATACATTAATTTTATAAATTCAATTTTATTCAACTAAAATACAAATTAAGTAAATAAAAAATAGATATTTAACATCATTTTGTAGTTGATATGGTTTCAATCCAAAATTAATTTGAATCACCCGTTAAAATAGGAGATAAATTCAAAATCTGAATTCGTTTGAAAATCTATGAGAAATGATTTCTTTATTTACTGTGATTATATGCATCACCGACGAAAATGAAAAAATAGTTCTTAATTTCATTCGACAGAAATTCCATCATTTTTTTTAGATAGTAAAAGTATCCTTAAGTATTTCTAGTTTACTGTATTTCAATCAACTGGAAAAAAGATAAATGTATTATATATTAAAAAAATAATTGATAGTTATCCAATATTGTTGCCCAAGTTTCGCTCTACTTGTGCAGAATCGCGTTAACTGCGGATCGATGAGAATTCTTTTAAATCAGAAATAAA
>JAPMOR010037279.1:0-23922 GCA_026543865.1 Argiope aurantia | reverse complement strand
TTTTTTTCTTACAAAATAATGTTTCAAGTAGGAAGTTTTAGCGTAGTTATTTTTAAGTCCTTTTTCGGTGAAAACCGAAGGGTATTTTAAAAGAGACCTTGCAATTCTGTATCGTTGTCAAGTGACGGGGACCACACCTGCAACACCACCCGTCCCTTTCAAATCAAATGCCATCGGAGTTTCAAGAAGAAAAAAAAGAATTTTTTCTTACAAAATAATATGTTTCAAACATAAAATAAATGGTATTTTTTTTAGCAAAATAATATGTCAGAAACAGAAAGGATTATTAATTTGTTTTCCTAATTTATAAATTCAGACAGGATGAATATAATATATTTGACAAAAGAAATATTTAATTCCGATTGTAATGAATGATTTAATTTCCATTTTCAAAGTAAATTTATTTGAAATAAATAGCATATTTTATAAAAGAATTCCGTTAATTTACACTAAATTTATCCAATTTAGGGCAATGATTTATAAATTTCAGTTTTATTTTATTAACGGTTTATGTAAAACAATCCAAGGAGCGTAACTTTCCTTTCTGAGTTTGGAATTTTGAAATAAACTATTCTTTGGTTTGATTTAGTAACAAACAAACATTCTTGACCATGCTAGTATGGATAGTATGGATTAAAAAATTTTATTTATAAGCTTTAAAAAATTTTTAGCTAAATATTAAGACTTGTCAACTTTTATAATATACGGTAAAGAGTATCTGTAAAAAATAATTTAAAAATATGTACGCTTTTAATTCGATCAAATAATAAAAACCAATCATCTTTAAGAAAGTAAATGATGCAAATAATAACACTTTGAATAGTTTAAAAAGTTTGAATTTAGAAAGATATAGATAATCAAAACATCCTTTAAACCCGCAATAAATTCTGTGTGTAGTTTTAATATCGTTTATACGAATTTACACTACACATCAAAGAATAGATATTTGATAAATAAATTCATTTAAAATTAGTCTATTTGTTCAAACATTAAGAATCGTAAAATACTATGCAGACAATAATCTACAGTTTCGTAGCTAATCCGAAAAAGTAATTAAGCTTTAAAATCCAAAAGTTTTATTTTCAAGTATCATGAATTTCTCCCACAGAAAAGTTGACTCATGAGAATAATTTAAAAGCTCTAATAGCATAATAATATATTAAAAACAATTTGATTTGTAAAATGTTTGTTTTTGATCAAGCTTTAGGTGATTGAGTTTTTTTATCTTCAAAAGCTTAGCTTTTAATTTTATATTTGTTTTACTTATTACAATGTTTCTATCAATATAAATAAAGGTTTTAATAGTACAGATATCAGTGGTTATTCTCGGGGTGGAAATAATTTGATCTTAGGATTATTAAAAAATAACAATTTAATTAAATGTCATGAAACTTGTATAAGAATTTTTATTATATTTCGAGCTATTTCTGAAAAAAAATAATTATTAAACTGGAATCTTAAAGCTTTAATATTATTTAACAATTCTTATTTCTGTTTTTTACGATTAGCCAGCCTAAGTTTAAAATGCATATTTCGAGTTGTTATGATTAGCAATAATGATTATCAACAAAACTTCTGTTATCAGAAATTAATTCTTAAGGAAGTAACATATCGCTTTTCAATCTCATTATTATACAATCATCATTATATAATCTACAATATTTTAATCAAAACATATATGTTACTCAATGCATACTGTTAAAAAAACTATATTATTGCCGCATTGAAGAAAGACTGTCGAATCTCCATGGCCGAATGGTCATGGCACTGGTCTTGTGATCAAGAGACCTGGCTTCGAATCCCGCTAGAGACACTGAGATTAATGGTATATGTAAATACTTAATTCCTTGATTTTATGTTTTCCTTTATTTCATGTTCCAGAAGATACTGGACATTTCTTTAGTTTACCAGACAAGTGTTCTGGACTTTTCTTACTGTCTCCAGAAGAGTATTCTGGAACTTTCTCTGCTTGTATAAAAGCAGAAGATTTGTCATTTACTGTATTCTCAATTCTGAGTTCAGTTAATAAATTGGTTTAGCTCTACCTCTTGTGTGTGTCATTAAGTTCTATACTAACGTATCTACGTGACATTATAACAATGGCAATAGCATACATTATACTAACAACAAAAATAAATTAGGCTATGTTACTCGACATTTAGCACAAGTATTCTTGTAAAATAATTCTATAATTTCTTGTTTACATATTAAGTAATTCCATATATTATTATCAAAGCAATAATCAATTCCATTTTTGTCAAAATTTAATTCAGCATTTATATAATTCAGTCCAATTTAATTATTCAGTTAATTCCTCTGATGAACCTTTCAAGCAATAGGTTCAAAATGACCAAGTAAACATCATGCATATATTTTAGGAGACAAATTCACATTAAAATGAAAAAATCTGTGATTTACTTATAACATCTCAAATTTTATTGCAATGGGAACTTGTAGTCATATTAAATTTCCATAGAACATATAAGTGGCGATATTCTTATGATAAAGCCATGGTATCGGAATCCCAATATCATATAATTCCACGATAGATTGGCTATCTATTCCACTCTAATACATTAAAACGATAGAGGACCCTGATGATGTTGAGTACAAGCGTGTAGCTCAAGTATCTGGCTCATTATTCTTTATTATTTGGCAATACCTGAAAATTAAGATGTCGTTCTCTAAACTGTCCTCGCAATCCCTCAAAGCAGAACATCTTATTATCACAAAAGCATCCATTGAGTCTGTCGAGTACCAGTTTTTCAAAGTAAAGTTGTGTCTCTCTGTCTAGGCGAAATGCGAGATAGCATTGACATTATGACGGAGGATTCAGATTACAAAACTGTAGTTTTCAGAATGGATTTTTAGCCAGAATCCACGGAATTTATGTACCTGAGCCAAGTTAAATCAATCGTTAATCCATCATGTTTGTCTGGTGCAGAAATTTAATAAGGGAAACAGCTCAAAAGCTTCCCGTTTGACCTTATATAGTAATTATAGAATAAATAAATAAAGTGCCAATCCGAAAAATACAAAATAAAATATTTCATTTCACTATTTGAGGATTACGGGTGCCATTTACTTCAGATTCCGATTGCCCACAATTCATGAGATTCAAACAATAGATCTTCTATCTCACAATATTTTTCTGTTTAGAAATGGTGTACAATTAGATATTAGTTTCCATTTTATAACATCAAACAATTCAGTCATTAAGAGAAAAAAAAATCGAAGTTTCCAAAATACTAATAAATAGAAACGTTGGTATACTTGTCATGCGTCGCTTCCATATAATGTTGAGTGATAACTCAAAATTGCATTTTTAGTATTTTTCTGTGTAAATAGGAATAGGAAAATAGGAATAGGTAATTAAAATTAGGAATAGGTAAAGAGCATGAAAGCTAAATTATGACCAAATATTTATTTAAAGGAAATCAGACTAACAATGATTTCTGATGCAACTTATTTCAAATTATCCAAACTTCGTTCTCTTCTGTCAATTACTCAGTATATACAAACAATGAAGTTCTAAAGTAGATTTAGTATTCCACATTATTTTTGTGTGGAAATGTTTCAAGCAATTAGATATCCATTTCTTTTTTATGGTATAATTCAGTCATTCTGAGAATAAAAAGAAATTTGCATTAATTCGTACTAAAATTGCTTATATACAGAAAAATTTCTAAGCTTTCATGCAATTTTTCCTTAGAAACCTTCAAAAGTTTCTGAATTTTTCAAAATATAGTTTTGAAGAATAACCAATACAATAATAGATAATACTTCAAAACTTCATTTTTTCTCCATCCAACTTAGTATTCAAAACTAACGATTATATAGAAGAAGACTGAAAATTTTAAAACAAAATATATATAATTAGAGATATAGTTTATTTTAGTTTATTCCAACTTCATTCCGATTGTCAATAACTGATTCGATACAAATAATGAATCTTTAACGTTTTCACATAATTTCTCTGTGCAGAATTTATACATAATTAAATATTTGCTTCCATTTCCCAAACATAATACAGTTCAATCTTTCAAGAATTAAAAAAATACACATGTGCACTTATCAAAATTCTTGTGAACAGAAAAGATTGTAAGATGTCACGCATCGCTTTGATATAATTTGAGTACTACGTCAAAATTGCTTGGCGCAGCTTAAACAAAACATGGCTCTTGCCCAATAAAATCCAATAAATCAACCAACTTAAAAACTGCTTTTTTTAGAAATTATTGTATGAAGGAAAAATATACAGTAACATTCAAAATAAAGTATAGTAGAATTCAAATTAAAACTCAATTATTATTTATAATAACAGATTAGTTATAATTTTCAATTAATCCTGATGAACATTAGGAAATCTAATACTCTTCTCCCCACTAATTGAGCATAAATTTATGTTTAAAAATTATGATCAATGGTGCTATGTAATTTTAAACAATCATTAATACTATTTCGTTCAGTTCTTCCATTTACATGCAATTTAAACACACTCAATTTTTATTCTCTGCAAAATATTTCTCTTTAAAACTAAGATTGCTTATTCAATTTACAAATGTTTAAAGAAATGTTTTAGTACAAATATCATTCTTTATAATAAAACAGATTCTTAGACTAAGAAAGAATACAAAAATAATTACGAAATTCACTTTTATTTATTGAATTCGAAAAATATTAATCCATTTTACAAAAAAAAAAATTCTTTTGCGGTAAAAATCTAAAGAGCTATTCAAACTTTTCATTCGTAAAGTTATAAAAAAAAACCTTCTTTCAATTAAAAAAAGTTCCAAATTGCCATTTGAAGCATAAGTAAATGTTCCAATAGCAAGGAGGAAAAAAAAAAAAGAAACTTTTTTTTCACTTTCTCCACAATATTGAAATATTAAACTTGGAGAAACAACGAAGAAAAACTGAACATTAACTAACTTTGCAAGTCGTCCCTAAGTGCATATTAAATTTGAACGAAATGTCTTTAATAGAAACTCAAAGCGAAAATATGAAAGTTTGAATTCTAAAAGAATATTAAAATATATCCTTTTAATTGAATGTGCTTCCATTAGATTTTAATTAAGCTTCCCGGAACGATTCATATTATATTTTATTTCATTACAAGTTATTTGGCAGACACTTAATGATGCATTGATTTTTCCATTTTCTGTTTCTGCGCTGCTGAGTAAGTGGAAAAATTAAGCTATGCATTTTCACTCTTTGCTAGAAATTAGCTTTAAGCAGAGGCTTTCATTTTCAATTTTAAACTACCATTCAACTCGCTGGAATTTAATCCGAATCAGCAGAAGAATCTTAAACTTTAGTATTAAGTTCTCTGCACTATATGAATAGTGAAATACTTAATAATTGCACATATTTTAGATCTGAGTAAAATTGAGTCTAAATGTTTAATTTGAAAAACAGTTCTATTATACATATTTGAAAAAGGTACAGAAAGAGCCCTTTTCAGGATGTATATATTCAATTTAATTACGTTGAAATGTGAATTATTCATAATTATATTATATTATGCTCTGTTTATATGAATTTTATAAATTTCCAACAAGTTTCTTAAGATCTTGGAATTTCAATTATATCCTTTCATGTTTTAAATGTAAGATATTTCTCTCTTTTAAATTCTAAATTAGCATTTTTATAAATACATAGTAACTTTAATTGTTTATTACAATTTAATGTTTTCAAGATTAGATTTTATACTTTTTAAAGTGTTTTGCTTAATATTCATATTGTGTTATGTAATGAATGCCTACAATTCAGTTTCCATTTAGTGCATTTTCTTACAAAAGATATTAATAGCATGATAGTCATTTGAGACATTAAAATAAAGTAATATGAAAATATAAATAAAGTAAAGTAATTTTTCATTTTTTTTCAATAATATAATTTTTAAAAATATGAAAATGCATATTTATGCAAAAGCATGAGCTGAAAATTAATTATATAAAAATGAATATTAATTATATTGGATTGAAATAATTTAATGTATTTTACATTGAATCTATTTGAATTAAATTGAATACATTTAAATTTTGATTCATCTTGAGTACAAATTTGATTATTTTAAATTTAATTAACCAAATAATTTTATAAACTGATCTTAATTTATTGATTGAACAGTTAATATTAAAACATCTTATTAATGTATTGCGTTATTTCATAATTTCAAGGAAATGGAACACACTTTTCTGTCCGGATACTTGTAGCTAGAATATTTAAATATGAATATTTGCAGATAAATTAATATATCTACGCTTATTACAAAATACTTTGATAATAAATATAAGTACTTTGAATATTTTGGCAAATGAATAAAAAGCAACTAGAAACAATCTTTGATAAAATGTTACTACAATCTTAATAGACATGGAAATATCACAGATGTTAAAATTGCAGTAATACATTAACATTAACAGTAGCATGACATGAGTTCTCTCAAACCAAAGCTCCAGACATTATTCAAATGTATCCCATGATCACAGCACCTGAGTTGAATAATACAGTCTGTCATTACATTTGTCGTCTCCTAGTGCGTGTATGATAGGTACAGTTTAAATATGTGGTAACTGGTGCTCTATTACTTGTGACCAGAAATTTGAACCTCATTATAATGCGAATTGTTGAAGCCATTAGAAATCAATGTGTTCAAAACCATACCATACTAGTGACACCTGGTGGAATACACTGTATCCGACATTCATGAGAGGTATGCATTTGTCCGCCGTAGACCGAATGCTTAATGACCAGGAATAAAATTCCTAGAGTTTCCAGTTTCCTATTTTTTAAATAACAGCCGGAAAATGAGTGTCCATGAAAAAAAAAATACAAATAAATATAATGAAGAAAACTAGAGGGACTGGTCTCCCTGAAACTATTTCGCACGTTTTATTTATGTCTCCATTTAACGCCCTATGCATCTTCTCCAGCGTAGAATTATGGATCTTGGGTAGGTCTATGAATGCTTTGCGTGATATTATTGAAGAATAGTTTCGAAATATAAATCTTTGGCATGAAATTAGTATTTTTACTGAATCTATAGTACAAGTATATATTCTATATACCTTTCTTCCCATCAACTGAAATCAAAATGAGAGTCATAATGATTTTAGTCAATGAATTAGTCAAATTATTTTAGTCACAATGTAACATACCGAATTTCAATAATAAAAGTCATTGCATTTACATGCATGCGAAAATGCATAACCGATAGATAGTAAATCAGTCGACAAATTTGGTTCAAGATTTTATATGAATCTACATTTTAGATTTTAAGTACTGATTTTTATCTATCTGTTTTTCAAATTTTGTAGATATTGAGTTTACTTGTATAGGAACTTATTTTCTATGAATGGATATTGTTCAGAATTTGATAAGAACTTAAGAATTTTGTCCTAAGTTCATATGCAAATTCATCTGACTAGTTAAAAGCGGTTTCCAGTGAGTGTGCTCAGACTGACAGACATATATAAGGTCTAATATGCATTTTTCAATCTTAGGAATATCTTAAACATGGAGATTTACCAATTTTTCCCGAATTCAAATTATTTGACGATCATATAATTCTTGAATGCGAAAGTAAAAAATAACCTCATCATTTATAAATTCTTAATAGAGCAAAGGTTTCAGAATTTACTGAAAAAAAATATTTTACTCGGAAAATTTGTATATTCAATAATAAAAAGATTGAAAATACAAATTTGATTTTAACAATTCATGATTATGAATTCCAAAAATCTTCGTTTTCGAATAAAAAGTCCAGTGAAAAAAAATGAAGAACAGTTTTTAATCTTCTTTTAAATACACTGGAAAAGATTGTCCATATTCTTCTTTTTTCAAGCATATTTTAAAGTCATGTTTCCATTAAAAATATATTTAGCTATCATGCAAAAGATAGTACTAAAAACAAGAAAAATCAAACTCTATATTAGATCATATTGAAAACAAAAAATATCGTTTTCATGCAGGGAGTATAATATCCAGTTAAGGTAATTACAAAAACAATTTCGATTTCAAATATCTTATTGAAACACATATCAGAAACAAGAAATAGAAGCAAAGCGTATTAGTAAAATGATGACTTCAATATAGCAAGTAGTTTATCTAAAAGATATGTTCAGCTCTAAAACACTCAGAAAACATTCGAAATAAAATTCCTCCTGGGATAAAACAGCAGAACCTCTTTCATTACTGCACAAATTGCTCATAATCTAAATTAGCTATAAGAGCATTCAATACATATATGAAATTAAGTTACATTTATAAATTAAAATGGCATGCAGCCAAAAAACTTCAGAGAACCAAATAGCCAATATTGTAAATTGAAAGTCCTTAACCCTTAATAACCTAGAGTTTCAATTTTGATACCAATCTTTTAAACCGAATGTTCACATTATTATTAGTTTTTTTTATAGGTTGGCTGTACGTATTTTACTGTTGTATAATATTCTTTCCAACGAAATTAAAAAAAATCAAATGTCATTATTGTTTTATTTTATCTATGACATATTACTTGCGCGGCAAAGTGAACAAGTAAACACATTTTACTAAAAGTTTTGTTGAATACAAATTTGATATATTTTCTTTTTCTGAAGAATATAAATATTTTTGAGGTAAGTGAATATATTATTTTCCCTATGATATAATTATTTTTTGCGAGTGCATGTTTTACTTGAAGAAACTAGTGCTATTTTTGTGAGTATCAATTTTGATACTTCAGGCATTCGGCCCTACATAAAACCTACCTACTAATTCTTTAGCTATTTTTCCCTTCATCTAGACCCTCAAGCAAACACAGTAATATTAAAAATAAATCAATTTCGTAAATCAGGCTACTAAGGGTTAAGCAAGAAGTAGGCAACAAAAACCTGCAACTTGGTTCAAAATTTCAAAAATAAACATTATGTTTCTACATATAATCTTATGATGTGATTTTACTTTATATCTATAAGTTTCTGAAACATATAATAATTAATTTCTTATTCGATATTCTTTCTGCTACCTACTAGTAAAGAAATTTTTCTATCAACTCATTTGGACAGTAACCAGCAAATGACCAATCAGAGATTAGAACATTATACGTCGAGTTGTGCTGATTTATTTATTTGTAATTTCTGAAATGCGGAATTATAGACTTACGGAATATTTACTTTTTATTTGTGAATGAATATTTTTGGGTTCGACAGCTCAAAGAATAAACTGACATGGAGCCCGTCAATATTGACTGTTGTAAACAATTGCTGGGATATCACACGAAATATCTGTTAATTCATAAACAATGAGACTGGCAATAGAAATTCAATGAATAGCGAATGATTCCACCAGGACATTAGTATGGAGAGATGATAAAACGTAAATAGAGTCCATTAATATTAACTTCTCAATTACTGCTGGAATATCTTGTAAAATACCAGCAAATTCATAAAAAAGTAAAGCAATAGAAATCATCTGTTGTCCAATTCACATTGAGATATTGTGTTTCATAGATACGTTTTATTTCTCTTGATTATAATAATATCTTGGCAGCAATTGACATAATCACTACAAATAACTTAAATACACCAGGTATATATTGTAGTTTTGTTTGAACAATAGTAAATATAACTCGTAAATTTGAGCAAATCTAAGTTTTTTTCTTTTATTGTCGGTTTCAAAACCCACACATATAAATCATTAGGAATTTAAGTCATACATTTACTTTCTATAGCAAACAAAACTGAAATTTATTGACCAATAATTTTGGCTATTTAATTTAATATTGATTATTTGTAAAATTTAGGATATCATTCCCACCCAGTTGTTGCTTGAGATCCTATTCCGATTTGAACTTCAGGAAAAGTTGTCCTTGGTTGATAATCGCGAACTGTGACTAATAATCTCATTGGCTGCTATTTTTTCTTTCTTATTACAATATTTATTTTTATTTATTCGCTATCCTATTGTTAAAATATTTGAAAATATCATTCATAATTTTCAGAATTTCATTGATATTTGCAAATATTTATTTGCATGATATCATTATATTTACTTATACTATATTATTATATCTGTAGTACTGTATTATTATATTGTATTGCTGTATATTTTAAAATTCCTCTTACTCTGTTTAATGTTAAGCATCTGAAAATTTACTATCCATAATACATTATTATACAATAAAATTTATTGCTCTATCTATTACTATCTTGTCTCCGTTCCACTGGTATATTCTCTACCCAAAATGTCAATTAGTGCTCTAAAACCAAATGGATATTCAGGCTTTCCTGCGTGTTGAACAAAATTGAATTCAATTAGAGCCTCCCATTTATACAACCAATTACAAGTATTAAAGACTCTTTAAAAAAATGCAGAAGAATTTGCTTATAAACCAAAAACTATCTGGTATATAAGTTTAAATTTAGTTTCTATATGTAAATGTATGTGTGAGGAAAGAGATGTAGGTGTCCTTCATGGAAAGGGTCACTTTCAGGGCTCACCTTCGAATTTAGCAGAGAATGAAAACCAAGAAAATATCCTATGGCCAGCTTTCAGTACTAGCAACTTGTTGCTATAGCATTTATAAGCAAACAAGTGCTTGAATAGTGTTAATAAAAAGTACAGAAAAGGATAGACCTTCGGCCAACAATAATAATGTTCCTTAGGCACTAAATATTTTTTAAATAGAATATCATAAATAATTTTAGATATTATCGTTCATTAATTAAATAGTTGTATCTATTTCTCATACCGTAGCATCCTAAACTACACAAACTCCAGCAATTATTATTTTTTAAATTTTAATGTATTTCGTTTTTTCTTTTCTACAAGCACACATAACTAGTTTCTCACAAGAACATTCAAAGCCCATCTTAGTTACTTTAATTTATTTAACTTGTTAAATTCTGTGAATGGAAAAAAACAAAGGAAATTCTTTATCATACTTAATTAACTCACTATTTCACATTTCACGACTACAATAATTAATTCATACTTTAGTATTTTATTATCTAACTTTACTGATTTATTTAAAAGATTTGGAACCTAGAGAACATCTTACATCTTTAATCATTGAACAAGTTAAATACTATGCAGAGAAATTAGTAAAAATTTATTCTAAAGTTCGTTGCAGAAATCACGTCATTTTCCGAAGTATTTTCTACCATCTTTTTCAAATTTGCCAGACTATTCCTCTTGCGACTTCTTAACAGCATTCTAATCTTTCTTGAAAGCGGAAGGAAGTATCGTAAATAATGAATGAATCGATTCCATTAACTATATAAGATTGGGGCAACAGTGAATGGTGTACTTGTCTTTTTCTCACTCAGTTCTTTTAATTTGTAATCTTATTTCTGTCCGTCTTGAAGACAATTCTTTTTTTTCTTTCTCCTTCACTGATTGCCTGCCATCCATTTTACTTAAGTTACTGTGTTACAATTGAATTGTTTAGTAGTTCGACTAGGCAATCTAGCCCCAAATTGACTTGATACTATTTGGCAACAACAAAATGTGCAAGATTCCAATTGAGAATAGAATAAAACCAAAATGTTAGGATTCCACATCTGCGTGTGAGACATATTGAAACAACTAACAGACTCACTTTGTGAAACCCTTTTTTTTTTATTTCACGCCAATTGAAATTTGTTCAGCTAAAAATGGTTCTTATTTGATTAACAGTGGTTTTATAACAAAATAATAGGACATAAGCGTATATGCTTTAAAAATTAAATATAAACTTTCCCCTGTAATAATAAAAAAGAATTTTCTAAAAATTGTAAGATAAATTGAATTTTGTTCTTCTAAAAATAATTCTTATTTCGCTAACAGTGATTTTCTAACAAAAAAATCGGACATAAGTGTATATTAGTTGAAAATTAACAATTGACGTTTGCTTGTAATAATAAAAATGATTCGATAAAATGACATTAATAAAAAATGATTTGATACTAAGATTATGATAAAAACATTAGGATAAAAATATTTTAATGAATGCGATTAGATAAACAGATTTTAATGATGCGTTATTAGATGAAAATGTTTTGATAAAAACAATTATTAATAATTTTTTGAAAGTTTAATCGCATCAGCGCAAAGTTAATATTTCCGAAAATAAAACCATTCTGCAACTTTATACATTAATAAGAAATTTTAAATTCTTAAATGGTAGGCAGAGTATGTCAATAAGGAAGAATTATTTTTAGAGTCATTGTTTCATACTCACAAGCGGAGGGCACGAGGTTGAAAATTCTGTTCGGGATGAGATTTAGTATAAAGGTATATTCACTCACGAAAATTTATATACTAATATGTCGCATCTGCCAAGGCGCGAATAGTATAGTGGTTTAGACATTGAACCATTATACTATTACAACTAACAAACATTACATCTGAGTTCGATACTGGACTAGTATTTTTTTTTCTTTTTTTTCAAATTAATTCAGCAATTTACAAACAGTTTTTAATGAAAATGTTTTTGTTTTCTTTTTGATGCAAAAATAAATATTTATTCTCCTAATATGTGAATTACAATTATTTTTTAGAAGAAAAATAATTATAAGTATAAATAAAAATTTTTAAATATTCAGAATTACTTAAATTAAATTAACATTTTTAAAATTTAAATTAATATGATATTAATTTTTATATGGAAAAAATAAATGTGTTTTCTCTTAATACCCGAATTATATTTTTTTAAAAAAAAATAAGGTATTAACGCGTTTTTTTAAAAATTACTTAAGTAAAATTACCGACAGTTTCATTAATACGTAACTCTTGTCAATCAAAAATGAATGTTTTAAAGATAAATCTCTATTAAAAATGAGTAATGAATTATAATTTTATTTTTAAGCAGGAAAAATAATTACATATATAACTTAATTGACGATAAATATTAGTTAAATTACTGACATCATAAAACCTTTTCATTAATTTTTTATTACATACAAGAGACTGAATGGTAATTATCATAATAACATTTCAAACAAGATAGATATATTTTGATATCTTGCAAAATTCAAAAATAATCTTCAATCACAAGAGAAACCTTTAAAGAATATATAAAAAAAAAGTTTATCAATTATCAAACTGGAGTCGAGAGTCATTTTAATACACATACCATCCCTTTATTTCGATAATATATACATATATATCCTACTATCCACTATTTTTAATGTTCAAAATCAAACACAAATAACAAAAACACTTACTGAGAGTAATCGTATGCGCATATTGTAATAAACTAAAATATATTCTTTATTTCGAGCATTTATATTCCAAATCTTCCAGACTGTCTTTCTAATTGCATGTTCATCTCAACATTTAATTGTTCTTTAAAAAGATTTATAATTTTATCATATTTTAGGATCATTTTTAATTATAGCTCTCAAAGAAAAAAAACGCTTATTGAGAGTAATCGCATGTGCATTGTGTAATAAAATAAATTAAATGTATTCTTTATTTTGAGCACTTATATTTCAAATCTCCCAGACGGTCTTTCTGATTGCATGTTCATGTTTATCTAAACATTGAATTATTTTTAAAAAAAAATTATAATTCTATCAAATTTTAGGATCATTTCTATTTATCTTTTCAAAGGAGGAAAAACGCTTATTGAGAGTAATGGAATGTGCATTGTGTAATAAACTCTATTTATATTTCCAATATTCCACAGGGTTTCAGCATTCAATTATTTTTAATGATTTATAATTTTATATATTTTAGGGTCTTTTCTAATTATTATTTTTAAAAATCATTAAATATATTAACGATTATTATAAAACTATTCAACAAGAATTGCGCATCAATTCTTTTAGATTCCATTTGCTGCACAGAGATCACAACAATTCCTTGCGATTTTATTTGCTTTACTAAACCTAGAAAGGTCTACCTAGAACACTTTCAAAGCGTGACATGTTTATTCTGCAATACTCATACTATTTTCGTTGAACGGAAACAGACAAGCCTTGCGTTAAATATACATGTGAAACCCACATTTTGGATGTGAATCAGTTCTGGACGCATAACAAATGTCGTCTGGCTGAATTTCCACAAACACACGGAAACCCTGATAACTATAATTAACTCAACTTTATCATAATTTCGTCTGCGCCCAGAAAGCGTTAGTTGAAATAGCGAGAGATTTTACTATGCTTTTAAAATATTAAATACAAAAGCATATTTTGAAAATATCAAAACATTATTGTTCCTATGAAACGAATGAGTTGAACATAAGAAAATTGCGATAATTATCAAACTTTCATATGTAGTGTAATATTCTGTGTAGAAATATATAAATTGCTCTAATTAAACTTCAACAACGCAAAGTACCGTGGAGAGTGTGCTTTCAGTCCACATTATACGAAATTTCAAGATTTATTTCAGAAAATACGCTTTGAGACTAATTATATAAAAGAATATTATATATAACGAAGAATATATAAAAGAATATTGCAAAAATTTGGTTAAAACTCAGTGTAAAAAAAAACAATTAAAGGGATTTATGATAAATCTGATATTTTTAAGAAATTCCATATTCAAAAATCATATGAAAAGTGAACAAATTATTTATGAAGCCAAGCTGTTGCCAAAAAACAACCTAATAGTCTCTTCATTTGTGAAATTTTCCCAGAACAAATTGAAAATTCACAAATTATGTAGTGTACACCCCATTTTGCATAAGTATTTCACAGATATTAAAATCCTGCTATCTCAAAACTTGATGATCCTGCTTCCCAATCAGTCAATAAACGATTTTGGAACGTATATTAATTATTTTTAATTATTTCTGCTACTTTTTAAAGAAAAATTTTAATTTAATAAAGAAACAGTAGTATTAAGCTTTCCTAAAAATATTATTATTTTTACTCTTTAAAAAATACTAAATGCTTAAATTGTACTAATCATCCAATAGGTTTTGTGCGATATGCATTTTTTTAAAAAAAATTTTACTGTTTATTTTTGTCGTCGCCCTGTGATCTAGGCGTCTCGGGTTCAAGTTCTGGTTCGGGTATGGTTGTTCTTCACCGTGTGTTCTATCTGTGAGGTGTGTGAAAGAGCCCCCCCCCCCCTGTTAAAGCGGTTGTGCAAGCGAATGTGTGAGTGTCATCTTCATATGAGTAGAAGTCAGACTTCTGCCCTCTGGTGCTCAAGGGCATTTACCCTCAGAAGCTACTGCACCCACTTTCTGTGGTAACACAGACACGACACCATCATCACTGTTTACTTTTCGGCATAGTTTCTGAAAAAATATTGTTACTCTGATTTTTCAAACCAGCACGCTTATTGGACTAATACATGTTTATGAACCGTGTTCAATCTCGTAACTATATGATGAAAGTGAACCTCATATGTACTTAAAAACATGGGAAAAGACAAATTTAGTACAGATGAATTTAAAACATTCTACAATACGTCAATGATTGGGCAGATGGGCTTTGAAATCATATGAAGAGAGAACAAATTATTTAGGAGGTCAAGCTGTTGTAAAGTAACGGTTAACAATGCCTTTATTTCTAAAAGTGTTCAGGTACTAATGCGAAAATTCACAAATTGCGTAGTGTACGCCCCATTTTGCATAAATATTTCATTTATGTTAAAATTCTGCTCACAAAGCTTTTAAATATTATAAAGCTATTGTCTAGTAACGAAACGGATTTCGATACACATAAAAAAAACGTTTATAAAATAAGGTTAATAATACTTTTATAAATAATAAAATATTTATTCAAAATTGACTAATGGTTTTTAAAGCATTTATTATAATGTTTCCGATCCTCTTTTATTTTTCGAATTATTTGAATCGTTGACACTATTTATATAAAAAAATACTGAAAGCAATAAAAAAGTATTTATCTTTCTTTGAGAGATTAATACTATTTTATTTACATTTTTGCAAATTTTTTTCTTCTACTACAACATAATCTATCTCTAAATTTTGATTTTTTTAAATTTACACTGAATGCATCATTCTGTACATACATAAGTAATATTGATAATAAAAAAAATACGCATATAAATATTTCATTTTTAGCGAGATAAACAAAGCGCTTCGAGATTCTCGTATTCATGCAGTTTTTCACAATTACGTTTTGAAGAAACATTAAAACAAAAAGGAACAATTAGTTTATTTTGAAAATAATACAACACTGACGTTTCTACGATTCATATGAATTAAAAATAAGAAATTACTGTACAAACTGTAATAACAAAAATTTTTAATGCATATCTGCTGTGTATGAATAATCTCCATGAGTCTATGTATGTGTTATCTATAATGATAACGGAACCAAAAACATTCCTTTATAATCCAGCCCTACTAATAAAAACAAAGAGATCTGGGATTCATTTTTTTTGTAATTAATCTTTTACAGTAATGTTTTAAAGGCTCAGTAAGATAAGAAAAAATATCATTTTCTGTTTATTCAAAGAGGTAATTAAAATACATGTACACGAAAAAATTCAAACCAAACAATCCTTGTTTAAACAGCTATGACTACTTAATTACACAAATGTTAAAGTTTGAATAAGAAGAGGTTTAAACACGATGCACATTTTTTAAGCTTGCCAAAGATACATTTAACTAAAATAACTTTTAATCGTCCAAATGATTTTTTTAATAACTCATTCTTCATAATATTCAAATGTGTGAACCATTCTTTTTAATTTATTCCCTTTATCCTTTTTATTTTATTTTCCAGAACATATTCACGATGCTTTGCCTAAATTTCAATATTTTGCAACTGTTTTGAAATAAATAAGAGAAAAATAATGATAAACAAATACCGAAACAAAAATAAGCACAGATATCATACAGATCCATGGAAATCAAATTTCTGATTTAGAAAATTGTATTAGAAGAATAAAATGCGTGAAACATATTTTTTAAAAATCACATTATTATTCTTTAAATTAATATTATATTCGCTAAACATATTTTCGAACATATTTTGTACAGAGTTTCAGCTTATCATTAAGAGGACATACCTCTTAGTTTTTATGTATCAAATAATGGAGATCCTTGGCCCACAAAAGTTTCATTCCGAAAAGCGTTCAGAAACATTTACTGTATCAATGATACTCATGTTCTTCAGCGTTAAATGTTTGGATATAGTTTGTCAGATTTTTTTTATATCAGAAGAAGGAGTGAAGTCTCAAGAGAAAGGTTTATTCTAGACTACTCTCTGATGTCTTTTATTTAATACCTCACATCGATCATCGGCAGTTTAATTTTTTAATAGCCATTGTCGACTATCCTTTTGTATTTGCACTTTATACCTAGCATCATCATTTGGATACCACCATTCAAGACTTAATCTTCCACTAATTTATGTGCATTGTAACAAACCAATTTACAGCCTACTGATGACTCTGCATCTCAATCAGTCATCTAAAAGATTTTGGGAGCTCATTTTAACTGCTGTTGATAATTTCTATTTTTTTAAGTAAAGAAAAATTGTTCAAGTAGAATAAAGGAACAATTTTAAGCTTTCCTAAAAATTATATTCTTTTATCTCTTTTTAAAAAATTGAATACTTAAAATTCATTAATTATTCTGGATTTTTTAAAATTTTACTTTTGATATTTCTGCATAATTTATAAAAAAAATTGTAACTCTGATTTTGAAAAAACACACTTATTGGATTGATACAAGTTCTATATTGAATTCTATGAATGAATGAATTCTATATTTAATTCTATGAATGAATTCAATCGCACAATTCTATATTGAAATTAAAGCTCATATATATTTACAAACATGAAAGAATCAATGCTTAAAGTAGTTAAATTTAAAAGATTGTTGTTGTAATGTTTATTTATTTGTTTATTAGAAATACCCAGAAGATTAGCTATGACGCCATAAGATTTCTAGCCTTCCAATATTTCTGAACTAAGAAGATACAAGGAAGGAGGCAAATCCGTAGCAGATCTAGTGTTAACCAAGGTACACCACGTGGAAACGTGCTACATTACCTCCTCCCCCCCACCCTCCCTCCTATGCAAATGATATAGCAGGAGATAATGTTTTACAATAATGCATGGACTGAATAGTTTGGTTCACAAGAACCATTGATGGATCCACCCGTATAATCAGGCAATCATGAGAAAAAGTAATTATGGTAAAATTCAGTCTTCAAGAAACAAAAGATATGGTGGTAATCATAAAGTAACATATATTGCATTGATAAAATAAATTGTGTAGCTGCATGGGATTTAAAATGAGAAGATTCAACGAGATCGATTATGGCTAGAATATATACATTCTTAAATTTTTTGATAAATAAACATGTTCTAAAATTTCTGGAACTAAATCTGCGAAATGTAAATAAACCGTAATACGGGACTATACTCACAACGACTTGACTTCTAACGTTAGAAAGGGAATATTCTAAGAAACTTTGCTTTGATTAGATTTGTTATAATATTTTTATTTTATTTTCATACATATGCAGTTAGAAAAACAGCTTTCTCCTGGTCAACCTATTTCCAAATGATAAATAAGAAAACCATTAATAATAATAATGCTGCGCTGTTCCTTGATGCATTACTTGCTATTAGATCTCAAACTTGCCATTAGACAAACCACACAAATCGAGTTGCTTTTGTCACAGAATCTCCTATGATATGCTACACGCCTCAGCAAATTAATAGCAAAGAAATGAAAAGACTCATCGATTGAGATTATTTACAGGAGCACAGTTTTAAGTCAAAAACTAATTCATTTAGAAGATACTGTAAATCATTCTCTGTTTTCTATAGGGTGTCGGATACATTGTGAAGCTTACCTGCTAGTCACAGTGGGTAATTTTGCCACGCGCATTTGTAAATTTCTTGCTACCACAAGTGGTTAAATAAATTTGTGAGTCATTGTCACATACCCAATTCATACTGAAGTTTGTTTGAGCTTTAAAGAGGCAATTTTCAAAAAGTTTCCTATCTATCCATGTAACATAGATTTTTATGATTTCATGAAGGGATTGAATTTCCCAGTAAATATTATTTATAAATACGAGATATAATGTCTCCATATCAGAAACTGAAGATAAAATATTGGATATAAAAAAACAAACTCAAATTGTACTCAGATTGATAAATTGTACTCTGTACATAGTTGTACAGATTTATCACTGCCACTACCGAGAATAAATTTCAATCTAACGTACTCTTGTAGGGACTCTCAAATGTCACTATTGAACAGTCTGACTAAAGTGAAGATTAGAAAGAGCACTCCAATTTCCGTGTATTTCTTCACTGTCAATTCACCACACAATAAAGATAGTAGGCTCTTTACAAAGTTGCTCAAATTGATGTGCCAAAACCTGCGTATTCTTCAAATGATAGTATCAAATGCAAACTCGTGTTTTTATATCATTAATGTAAACACAAAACACTTTTATGGGCGGATGGATGAATACATTTCATTTATTTACACTTTTTTAATCATATTTTCTATGTCTAAGATACCTTAAGCTAATGCATGCATTCAAAAAACGCACATTTTTATACATAACTTCCTACCAATTAAGAAACGTTTTGAAGCTAGGGTACTCTTCGCCTACGACTACAAGCATTTTTTCCTATTTCTTTAATTAAAAATAAGATTTTTCAGAAAATTGATTAAAATAAATAATGTTTAGCAAACTCACAAAAAAGAAATAAAATGCCTTAACGAACTAAGTTGGAGAATGGCAAAAAAATTTCAAAATTCTTTATAAATTTGAAAAAACTTCAACGAATACATAAAAAAGGAACTAGTGGTAGGAAATAGTAGTCAAAATGTGGTCAGAGAGAAATTAGAGATTTTTTCAGGTATAAAAAATTATATCACAAATGACTGAAAGAGGGCACTCTCATGTCACATTGGAATGTTTTTTAAATCAGGCAAACATAACCAGGCCAGAAACAGATCAAAACATCCTTATCCTGTGTTTATTTTAAATGTTCAACATGCCATCATTCGTTTCCATCAAAGTGACTGGTAAACCCCAATACACACGAGACATTATCCATGATCAAAAATCTGCTGGGATTAATTCTAGTAATAGTTTGATCTACTTAAATTTGTAATTTCAACTTACTGATAGAATATGTCCATCATATACATCCTGATTTCACTTGCAAAAAGGGCTGAGGCACCATCCTGTATGAAGGTATGACATGTCTTTCTCGCAGTACAAGCACAATGTGATCATGCAAAAGCGTAAAAAAACCTATCTACATTGACTGTAAAAGTTTACAAGCTAATTACGAAACAACATTCTTAAAAAAATGAATGAAAGATACAAAGCAACCACACCAAGCAGTAGGAGAAGGAAAACGCAGTGGCTTGGTCAGGTAGAGTTAATAGAGTTTCATGCCACCCAGATGCGATTGTTTTGTTTTTGAATCAATAATTCCGATAACCTCTTATTATTTCACTTTCATCAACACTGCTATTTCCCATTGATGACTCGAATGCTAATTCATCCATGACATTTCTTTATAACATGGGTACGCTCATAGATGGTCTATTACTTCGTGATCAATCCTCTAAATACCTAGTTTTTTAAAAACCCAGTTCAAAACTCAGTATCTCATTCAATGAAACAGGATCATTTGTGCTTTCAGTCCTGTGTGACGCTTCCGCAAGACAATAGTTGTGTATTCATTATTTTAATTGAAAGATTTAATCGTCAACGCTCGCTCTGGTAAAAATAGCTTGCTGTAAAGATCAAATAACGAATGCCTTTCCAGCCAGTAAAGAGTGTTAGAGTCCTCTTTCAGTTACATTTGGAATCATTTAATGCAAGGAAAAATTAATTCAATGTCTTTCTATTCACGCAATGCCATATTCACGCAAGCAGACATTTTTTTCTGTTCATTCATTCTTTTATTATGAATTTTTAAAGTTTGCACGAATAAAGCAGACAGTGCTTTTCATTACTATTTATTCTTAATAATCGAATAATTTTGCTGAAGTGCATGCGTAGTTAATCGATATAAAATCCCTTGAATTCTCACTTAATCTTCTACGCCTTTCCAACAATAAAATATTGAAACACTGTTTTCTAACAAAGCCCAATAATCCTTCCATGGAAATTCAGAGGTTATTATGGCATCAAAAAATATAATTTAAAATTGAGTAAAATAAATATGTTAAGCAGAAGAGGGAAATAAAGTAGTTTCTAATTGATAAATTCAGAGGTGAAACTTACATGACTAAGAAACAGATGAAAATTAAATAAATCCTTAAAAGATTATCATCTCTTACTTCTAAAATGAAACGCCATATTTTCGTGCAAACTTAGATGTTTCTAAAGGAAAATAAGAGAAATTTATATATTATAATATCTTTAAATAATATGGATTATGTTTCCCTCCTTTTGTGAAAAATTAACAAAATCTCTTAACTTGGATATCCACTGTTCGCTTTAACAAACATTGCAGATAATATAAAAAAATGGTTTCGAGCGATAGCAAAATTTTTCAATAATCAAAAATATATAGATAATATACTTCAGATATTTCCATTATTGTATGTATTATTACAAAAAATTCTAAAATCTTTTCTTTAAGAATAGGGTGAAAACTCCAGATAAAAACAAATAAAGATCTTTATTCGACATGGTAAAGGAATCACTGATAACAAAACATAGACGAAGTGTACAAAAAATAACACTTGTAGAAATAAACAACACAAAGCAGTAAAGTGGTATTAAACAATTGCAACAGCTTGACGCACGTAGAGAGATCTTGCTGGATTTCAAAGAGAAAAACTACTCAACTACTCCCTTGACCTCAACTCTATTATTCATTCGATTTTTTAATAGTTCTCGTAACAGGGCATCGAATGTTCTAAAACAAAAGAAAGAACTCAAATACAGATGGATGGAACAATTACCAAGATTCTCGAATATTCGGGGCCCATCAGTCGCCGCCAAGATGTCAGATGCAGGATAAATGTTTTGCCAAGAAAGAGGAGCTAGCATCCATTCAGCATCCGTTAGAGGCATCGATAAAATTCTCTTCCTTATCAGAAAGCTAACTGCGCAAGTGAGCAATATTACAAATTTGTAAAAATATTTTCCTGTTTATTTAAAAATTCTTTAAATATTCATTTAATATCATATTTGAAATAAAAAATTATCGCTTTTATATTTAAAATGCAATTCATTCTTCTCTCAAGGAAATTCAAACATGATTCAACACCAGGTTGTACAAGTGCACGATTGAAAAATCAGTTTTACAAGGTAAAAATTAAGTTTCTTCTCTCTTGCAAATGAAATAAAATTTAGAAAACATATAATACAAACTTTGAGAGTAAGAGGCACGATTTATTTATATAAATTAATTGATGTTGCAGCGAATCATTGAAAACTTTTCTCTTCAACTGTAAAGAAAATGAAAATCCTTTAGAAACTTCAAATAAGTCAGATTTACAGAAACGATTCTATCATATTGCTGACGTTTCATATGCAACTGTAATAAATCATACAGTGACATTCTGCTGAGATCCACGCAATTAAATTTCATCAAAACAATATTTCTAATAATTTATGAACACGATTTTATTTCACGATTATTAAAAGCATCTGTACATATAAGATCTTTCATCTGTTTATCGTCAATACAGAGTGGCAACATCCTTTGGCTGAACTGATAACTATTCAAGACTACGCAACCCCTGCTATTCATAATGCATACAGATTTAATTTGAATGACCGGATCACCGCGATAGCACTAGCGGGAACTAAGGCTGAGTTCTAAGGGCCATTACAGGCCACGATCCAGCCTTTCTTGCGGTAAACAGACCCCATCATCGATAGGACGTTGCTGACCCCAACCATTTCTGTGCTCACTCTGGTAGCGAGAACCTACCACCGGAAGCTTCTCATCTTCATATCTGAGTTGCCCTTGCAAGGAATTGGTAAAACCAATATCAATATTTTTTCTTTATCAAAAAATATAGATCTTTTAATATCATAACAAGCAGTCCAGTTATTTAAACTATATGTATAACAAATAATTCATTCGCATAATAAATCAACATTAATTCTTCACAAAATCTTGTGATTAATTCTTCCTCCATATCTGCCATTAGTACTTTTTATATATATGTTTACTTATTTTTACCTCTGTTAAACCTTATTCTCTCAGCCAGTTCGAACATTTGGTGTCCCTGGATGGCTGAATGGGAAATGTTTCTAAAACTTACTACAAAAGGAAATTTCTTAAAGGGGTAGAAGAAATTGAATTGTTTCTGAAATCGGAAAAGTACCATTCTTGTAGTGTCTCTTGAGATTCAAAACAGTCTAGAGTACACATTGTTTCCTCATATTGAAATAAATATAAAATTTCAGACATTATTTAAGTATTCGTTTTTAAAAAGGTTAGATATTATCTTTAGAATCTTGAATTATGATACTGAAAAGTGTAATCTACCTTAAAAAAATACTATAATATGAATTGTAAAATATAATATTATTCTGAAAGGACTTTTATAGTAAATAAGGAAACAAAAAAATTAAAACTATACTAATGTGACTTTATTATAACTGCAGCCCTAAATTATAATAAAGACGGCCACTAACTAGAAAATATAATTTAACAAATACCTTGTTTCTTTCATTATTTGCTTTATTAAATTTATATTGTGAATTATAGATCTCGAATGTAATTCGTTTCATTTTAACAGACTTTGACTTCGTTTCAAAATTAATTATTATCATTTAACCACATTTTTTATGAAAAATAAAAATAATGTTTTTTGTAAGTATAGTAAAAGTATGTTTAAAACAAAGCCTGTATTCTCATCATCTTCAGCAAACATATAGACGTAGCATGACTTAAAAGATGTTTTTAGTTGAAGTAAAAAAAAGCAAGAAAACTTACTGTTATTTTATTTTATTAACATTAATTAAAGCAATCCTTTATTACCTTATACATTCTACATGTGTTTATTTT
>JAPMOR010037273.1:0-12144 GCA_026543865.1 Argiope aurantia | reverse complement strand
AGAAAATAATTAAAAAGGGCAAAAACCAAACAAAGTACAAAGTGAGGATTAAGTGGGTGACATTTTCCTATTCCCTATAGCCACCACTATCAGATGAATTTTCTATTGCAGGTATTTTCGTCAAATCGACAATAATTTTTGAAAGTAATGTAATATTTTATTGTTTCATCAATAACATTTGGAGAAATATGACTAAAATGTAAAAAAAATAAAATAAATCGTTAGATGCTATTTATGAAATTAGTACTTTTTGTGAAATATTTTATTCCCATGTAGTTGAAATATTTTATTTCTAGAATGAAAACGCTTTCTGAATTTACGAAATTGATAAAATTATGTCTATAATTAAAAGAAAAGATAATTTTGATTCGTAAATATGAAACAAGCATATCCGTTAAAAATCAACATTTTGTTTCCTGCTGCCATCTATTAGCAAAACTTAACAAAAGAGGCGCTTCCATGCAAATGGGAGTAATTAAATATTATTCTCATATTGGTCCGAACATATTTTTTTCCCGTCAAAGATATAAAACAAAGGTTTCTTGTACGAGTAAATATCTCATATAATTTTTTTAAACATTTGAAAAATGTCTACAGTTAATATAATAGATTATATTGTATAATTAAATTGAAGCAATGCTACTAACGACAAGTCCGCAAAAAGTAACAGCGTAAAGAACTTGAGCTTTTGTAGGAAAAGCAAGTTGACTAAAAATATTCAAAGGAAAAAAAAAGGAAGAAATTAAGAATCCGGACTGAAGACTTTCTCAAGGTTAACCTTCAGGCAGGGATTCAAATAAGGGATTTTTTGTTTACATTTGAAGTTATACTTTTTGAGTCATTTTCTTTCCTCTTATTATGTGTTAACAGAAGAAATGCTGATGGATGCATGTTTTAATGCAAAACACAGGAGTGACTGTCATGATAAAATGTTTTCTTATTGTCCTTTCAACAATTCTGACTTGGGTTGATAGCTTTGGTATAGATTTTTTCAAGCCTTCGAAGGCGGTGATATGCTCCGATCATTTTGAAGAATTCATTCAGTGTGTGTCTATTTATTAAATATAGCTGTTCCATTAAGTTTTTAGAAAAACTCTTCGAAGAAAAAGAAAGTGGTAAGCGATTTGCCGTCAAAAACAATCAACCAAAATCGTGAGTGCATTTCTAATTTACTTTATTAACATTTGATGAAATTTCTAATAATTTTGAATATGCTTAGAAGGTTTTAAAATGTTTACATGAATATTACATTGCATTTGTTTACAAAATCTTATCTAAATTTAATTAATGTAAGTAAGCAAACTCCTGTTTCAAAAATAACAACTGCTATAATGCTAAACTTAGGTGGAAGTGAATATTACTAGTTTTCTAATTACATTTAAAGATTTGTGATGGAATAAAAGTGAATTGATATCAAACAACTTTTCTATTGTTAAAAATGAAATGTCAGTAGTTTATTGTATTTAAACTGAAATTGACTGTTATCATAATATCCTATTATATCACTGTGCACCTCAGTGATTTCTGTTTTAATAAATAAAGGCATTTACATTGAAAATCAATTTCCATATCAGCATTTATTATATAATTTTTATTCCCAACTTCATTGCTACATGCATGTTTCCCTTTTTTTTTTCTATTTCTTTAACATATCAATTTTGAATTATAAAATTCTGTTAAAGCATAAAAGTGTTTCTTTCAACTCCTCTTTATATTTGAGGATATATATATATATATATATATACACACACACTGGTGTGCAAAACTTAAGCAACAGGTATGTTTTTTGCCATAACTTCACGAGAAATCATCTGAGAGACATGAAATTCAGAAATGAGATGCAGCATTTTGTTCTGAAAGAATGACGAAAGCATAGTTGCGCAGAAATGAATACAATGCATACAGTATGGAATCAAACAAAAAAAGGCTTTATTGAACTCATAGTATCGTTACACATGATTGTCTGTCCAAGAGGAAGAACAGCAAGCAGATGTTCCTTAGTATGGGATATACCCTTACTGCAATGGGTGCTTCGCACCGTCTCCCCATACTCAGCACCAGATTGTCCAACAGTTCTTGAGGTAAGAGTGCCCATTCCTCAATCAGCATCTGTTTAAGTTGTCGGGTGTTCCCAGGAGGATGTAATCGTGCCGCAAGGCATCTCTCCAAAGCATCCCAAACATGTTCTATTGGATTTAAATCAGGGGAGCACGCCGGCCAATCCATTCGAGTGATATCTTCACTTTCCAGGAGCTCCTCAACAGCATGAGTACTGTGTGGCCGTGTATTGTCATCCATAAAAACGAAGTCTGATCCAATGGCACCTCCGAACAGACGCATATGGGGAAGGATCACCTCCTGACAATAGCGATCTCCAGTTACAGAACCTCTGTCGAAAACGTGGAGCTCAGTACGCCCGTTCATCATAATGCCTCCCCAGACGACAACTCCAGGACCACCGAAACGGTCTCTTTCCGTGATGTTACAAGCGATTCCCAACGCCAGTTTATTTGGAGAGAGGTCGGGACACGGTTTCATCCCAGTATGTTTACTAGTTATGTTTACTAGTTCCTAGTTCACGTGTAACTGTAATGTGCGTATCCTTTGGGTAAGTGTGTGTAATAGAAAGATTTTCTCATTGACCAGTTTTCAAGTCATACGCTGTTATAATAAAGGTAGTGGACACTATGTTCAATGGAATGTATTTTTGAATAGATTGTTTTTAGCAATCCACACACAACTGAGTATGCTGTGGAAAATATGGGGTAAGTTTTCAAACTCCAGAGAAACTGGTGAAGTAAAGGAGACATTTGAACACTTAAAAAATGCATTGCATGTGTTCAAAAAGGAAGAACAAAAACTAATAATACGGTTCTGTATAATCTGCGAAATTACAAAAAGAGTTATTAATTTCGCTTAAAAAATTAGGTGCACACACACACACACACACACACACACACACACACACACACACACACAATTCTAAGTGTTGTGTGTGTGTGAATTTTCATATCATAGTAAAATATTTCACAAGAAAAAATTTTCAAAACTGTAGATGTATTCATAAAAAACACCCTGCACCTGAATATTTTTTTGAATAATTTTTAAATAATTTTATTCTAAAGGATTCCATTTAAAAATAACTAGATAATGGCAGTTTGTTGGAAATTCATTAATAAAACTAACACCATAAGTTTATCAAAATTAAAGATAACGTTCCATGAAAACTAAAAGCAATCTAACTAAATATTCACATGCTACTCCCTACTGGCCTACAAACCCTTGACAGATGGTGTATTATTTTTGTACAACTTTTTGCAATTTTAATAACAGAGAAGGAAATTGTACTTTTGATTATTTATTTCTTTTGAAATTATTAGCACGAAGAATTTTTATATACAACGCACTCATAGAGAAAAGGGTGGTGAATTGGGCAAGAGAAAAGTTACTTAATCAATACCACAACTGAAGTCTTTTTCAGCTGAGGTTATTTTGTATATCACATGGAATGCTCCAACAGAGGAAGTTTTTACATGAACCGAACTTGTATAGAAACTAATTTATAATAATAAAGAACTAAAGGCCAGCTATAATTTGAGTCCTTTGATATGGAAAATCAAACCTCAAGCCATAACGTAGTCATTGCATTCATGACAATATTTATTGAATCTTAAAGATATCTTTTTCAGCAATCATTTAATATAAAAATCTTTTTGTCTCTCTATAAATAAAAAAAAATATCTGAAAAGACAAAAATATAAAATTATTATTTTTAGACATTCTAGTTAATTTTAAATTAAATTTTAATAATTAAAATTTTTAAACAATTTTTTACAGTAAAACGAGAAGAACAAGTTCAGTAAAAATTAAAATGAAATCTACGATCGTAAATTTCAAATTATCACGAGAGAACATTATATTTTTTAAGTCATTATTTGCCTTAATTAATTTAAGTCATTAGCTAGTTTAAACCGGTTTGAAACAATCACGGGTCTTCTCTATCGGTCCCTATCCCTCTCTCCCCCTTTTTCTCACTCTCTATTCATCTATCTATGTATCTCTCTCTCTACCATTCCAGGTATGAAGCCGTGTAAAAAATTACTGCGCAATCAATTCTATGTATCAGGTGAAAATGATCCCTTCGTTTCCCTTGTCAAATGTCAACATGTGTATTTAATCGCCACGTGGGTGGAAATCCCATATTAAGACTAGTGATCATTTGTTTCGACCCTTTTCTTATTTTTGCTTCTGTTTCGCGCTGTTGTGACGTGCTTTGTCCGCGTTTGCTTGTAAATAAATTACTTTCCCGGAATGGATATTAAAAAGCATTAAAAAATCCAAAGCGTCTTCTATGTCTTCAAACCTGCCGTCTGCTTCAATCAAAATAAGCTTATATATATATATATATATATATATATATATATATATATATATATATATATAACTTTCATTTTATTTTCAATTTTTCTAGCTGGTGGCAAACAAAGTTTGGGAATTCGACCGATTTTCAGATGAAATAACAGCTATGATGTCATATTTCTACGTCAACCTTTTAGAAACGCATCTGTTTTCAAAGAAGCATGCATAATAATAAAGCAATACTGGTGAAAGCAGGTAAAAAAATATATGTGATTAAAAGATGATGATGGAAATTACCATTTATGCTTTATTCACTGCCTGCGTGATTTCGTACTTTAATATCCATTGCCTACGTGATTTCGAGCTTCAAAATCCCCTAACCAAAACAACATCATGTTCTCACATGATAAAAAAGTCTTTAAAAAATGGGGTTTAGAGGCTGTTACACCACATTAATTTCTAATAACAAACAGAATAAAATTACATTTTTATTTTATAGTAAATTTTATTTCATAACGCAATCTTTTGCCGAACTAAATAAAAACATGAAACTAAGACTATTAAATAAATAAATAAAGTAAGAATTTATTTCACAAATGTATAAAGGTAAATAATAAAAGAATAACTGAAACAAGGCTTTATTAATACATTTACGGATAAGATACATGTGCTAAAATCAAAATCTTTAAAATAAGTAGATTTTGCATCTGTTAACAAACTTGCTTATTAGTAAAAGCAGATTTTATGTGATATTTTTACAATATTTCGTAAAATGAGTTTAAAATATCAGAATTATTATGCCCTATTTTTCTAATTTATTATTATATTATACAGTCTAGTTATATAGTAAAGAAAATCTGCTAGAGTAGTCTTTATTGTGAGGGGATAGGAGGACTAGTATAGATGCTCTGTATTCTCAGATTCCATGCCAGCACTTCTGGCAATAAAATCGACAAAAACCCAAAATAAAGAGATCTGGAAAATTAAAGAAAATTTGAGTAATGCTAAACAGTACAAATGGATTAGATTAAATTGGATTAAGGCTCACATCGGAATATGTGGAAACGAGAGAACAGATAAACATGCAAAAAAAAAAAAAAAAAAGCTACACAGAAAGACCAAGTAGGTATTGTAGTTCCATAATCATTCCAAATTTTAAAGAAGGAAATTAGAAGGGAGATGATTATACAGTGGCAGGATCGATGGGTAATGTCGTGCAAAAGGCACATGACATATGAATTCGTATCGGAACCAAAAATTATAAAAAGAATATTTCACCCGATGATAGTGCAAATTATATCAGGGCATGGCAGATTTCCTGAATACTTCTGCAGATTCAGAAGTATGCAAGACAACACATGTATAAGTAGGGAAATAATCTCAGTTCAGCTTAGTGAAATGACCGAGTACCAAATGTCATTCGTCTACCTTAAGGCGCTTTTGAGTTATCATGTAACAGACAGACAGATATAATTAAAAACAATTTTTTTTTTGAGAGGAAGGAGTTGTTAAGAGAGATTTGAAACTTGGAAATTCACCCGAATTCAATTCATTGGATTACCATATTTTTTGCTTGCATACTTCACACATGAGTGTGTAAATAGATATTATCGGTTAACTCTAACCGCTCTATACATCGTATTTGTGAAAGTAAACATTGACGGCTTTTTATGGAAAATGCATATTCAGCCAGCAGTTTAATACATATTCAGCCAGCAGTCACCTTTAAAAATCTTCCGGAAGATAATAAAACAATGTGAAAATCACGTTTCGGTACAATAATAAATGACGCTCCGTTGTCATAAAAAAATAAGATAGGAAAAAAGGCTAGAATACGTTGGACACCGTTTCCAATGCATTTACCCTTAAGGTTTGGGGAAATCAATCAAATAAAAGATCGCTCAATCTTTATTCGAATTGAAAGCTGGGGCCACAGGTGGCGGTATCAGCCCTCTCTCTTTGTGCGCCCCAGGGCTCATCGATGCAAGATGCGAGAGTTTTCCGTAAATCTGATATTTGTATTCGTGGTGCCCCGTCTGCTACGTTTATGGGCCACAGCGCATTTCCTGAAGGGAAAAATAACTTCCGTTTGTTTTACAGGTTAGTGTCATTTCTATAGTTTTTTTTTGTGCTAGGGGGAGGGGATCTGTAAGCCTGTTAAGGCGATTTTGCTTTTGCTTTTTCTTACTTCTCTTGAGTTTTCTCATCTTGTTTATTGTTATAGAATTTCATATATATCTACAAATATCTGATTTTATTTTAGTTTTTTGAATTTCATTTTATTATAGCTACAAATGAGGTTTAAATGATGATTTTTTTTTATGCCATGATATGATTTTTAACCTCCAGTGGTTGAAATCTACTTTAATTGTATTACCAACAATGTCAGCAATGCCAAATCGCCAAATAGTAATTGCACAGCTTTCACAAGATCACAAATTAGTAACATCCTGTGGGAGTAGACTTTCACAAATTTTCTCTCATACTGTCTAGTAAACTAATCATGCTAGAGAATGCCTTACGTGGTGCAAACGTACTTTGTATGTACTTGGTACGCCTGTACCAAGTAAAGTACAGGCGTACTTTACTTGGCGTACAGTTATTACGAAGTAATAATTTTTGGCAAGAATTTAACATTTTTCCTTAATTTATTGTTTCTCCTTGGCGATATTTTTCTGTCATACGTTAATATTGTCCAAAATTCGAGTTTGTATTTTAGACATGTTTTCCTAGACCTATCGAAACAAAAATTTTACACTAAATTGCACTTATAGTCACAAAATCCTCATACCAAATTTGATATATTTAAGTCATTGCATTTTTTGAATTATTGTATTTGCATGTATCTGAAAGTATACAGACCACAGACAGTCAATCCGTAGTTGATCTGGCTCAAAATTTGGCAGGGGCTACACTATAAATGTTAATTCTGTGTACCAGATTTTATCTATATAGCTCTCTTCGTTTTGCAATTATCGTATTAATTTATATTCGAGTTGCCGGATAGACGAACCTTCTCGGAACAGATTTTAATCAAAATTTGATAGAAACCTGCAAATTTAATGCAAAGACCAAATTTCAATTCTGTAATTCAAAGAGTGTATGAGTTATCTTTGTCAGATAGAGAGACAGACGGACATTTCCCAAAATGACTTTTTTCGAACTCAGGGTAGTCTGAAACAAAGTGGAGATTCATTAAATTTTTAATGATTAACATACTTTTTCTATTCCATGTGAATGAGAAAGTAAAAAATTCAACAATAAGGTCGCTAGAACTACTCCATTTGCTTGTATGAATTTCAATGTTGGCGACAAATCCATGGGGGACATTAAAATAAATTTCAATCTGCTCCGATTAGTGAGCCGATATTTTGCTTAGATTCAAAGAAATTTAATTCATTATTATTGTTAATATATTGCAAAATTTCGTGTTTAAAGTTATTCAGATTACAAATTTCAAGAAAATTTGTCAATTAAATTAAATTTGTTTTAGAATCGGGACTTTTAAATCAAAATTCGTATTGAGTTAATCAGTTCACTTGAGATCTAAAATTCGTCCATAACCTGTAATCGCAGATAATAAATAAATATATGTATTAGTTTGAGCAAAGCACACACACTTGATTTTATTATGTTCGACCAGTAGAGGTTATAAGTTCAATTTATCAGTAAGACTAGTCCGTAAGCCAGAGTCACAGAGAAAGAGATTCAGAGGTCTCACTTCGAAGTTTGGTAAACGATTGTAGCGCCACCTCTGTTGATCCCTTTGTATGGGAACTAAACGAAAGCGGCGAATTTTCGAAACGAAACAGGAAGTCGCCGCCATTTTGAGCTTGTTGCTTGTTGTTTTGAGCGCGTTGCTGAAACCTTAAAGATTCTCTTTTGATTAATTTTTTTAGCATTTAAAATTATTATTTTGTTTGATTTATCTTGTTTTATGCATTTTCTCTTTTTTTATTTGTTTAAATTTTTCCTTCTTGTGCACTGTGTTTCTTGTATATTTTTCGAATGGATGCGAACGCCGGACCTTGTGTGACTCTGGATAAATCATCGAGAAAATTCTAAGTGAGCAAATTTAGATGTTGTCTTTGTTGTAGAAGTCAGAATGAAGCACCTGGATTGATATTATTCAAATTTCCTTCAGATGAGAACATGTATGTTTAATAATTGTTTTGAAATTAAATATGAAAATAAATCGAACGAATTAAAATTACTTTATTTAGAGAACATGCGAAATTTCCATTTGTGTTATTGAATTACTGTCATGTTTCGTAAATTTAATCATATAAAATATTATTTCTAGTTATATTTCATTGATTCTTTAATTTTTTCTTAATATATTTTAATGGATTTAATGCTTTAAATATGATGTGATGGCACACTGTTTCCTATCTTTTATTGTAATTTTAGTGTAATAAAGCTCTGAATTTAAATGTTTAATAATAATATAAGTGTGTGGAATAAAGGAAATGAATGTAAAATTGTCAGCTCAGATAGAGATAGTCATAATATAATAGTTTTTTCTTTCTATTAATTCCAGCATACTTGTTCTAAAACTTTCTACATCATCTACTTAAGCATTTACGGATTAACTTACCACACTTATTATATTTTGTAAAAATTTCCAAAATGTCTGATCAAAATTTTCACTTTATATTCAGTTTTATTTTCAAAGAATGAAGATTTATTTATGCTTAATGGATAGTAAATTCAAAATCACCTTTTAGATTAACTTCTACTTCTTTGATTCACATTCACTAGGAAGTTCAACTTTTATTTAATTGCTTTCTTATTCATAATGATGTATAATATATTAATGTTTTTAAAAAGAAATAAGTTGCCTGAATTATTTTCTACAATATTTGTTTTATATTTGTAGGTACTTAGTCACTCTGTTGCAACTGCTTTGAATTTACATGTTGCAGCTAATAACATTGAGAGCAAAGGAATAAAAACAACAGAATTCCTTGAAAAATTGACAAACTATTTGACTCTGTTAATTCAAGAACATTGTATCATGAAAAGAAAGAATTATGTGCATTAACAAAGTGCAGTTTCCATATTTCGTTCTGGGAAGAAATGATAGAGTTGATAGGAACATAGCATTTTAGATCTAGAAAAAGCAATAGGAGGAATGTTGTACCATGTAAAAATCTTTAGTTTAAAACGTAAAAATGTTTTAGTTTTTTAATTTTATTTTTTGAAAATTAGTCATAATTGTCAGTTTGTTGTTTTCATGTTTCCCACTTTTTTAATTTACCATCTGAAGCATATTAAAAATGTGACTCAAGCCAATTGTATTTTTATCTTGTAAAATTAGCATTGATATTGCATAAGAACATTTTTCTCATAGATTTTAAATTTATAAAACTAATCACTCCTTATTATTGATTGAAATTTCTTTTTCAAATGAGCTTATGCTATATTTACTAATATTTTTTTGCCATGTAATATGTGGATTGTTTTCAATTATTTTTTTCTTCAATTAAATAAGACAACATTATTTGGGCTGTTTGTTATTTATTACATGTTTATTCTGTAATACTAAATATATGTATTTAATTTTGTTAGAATTTGTAAATATTTCGGAAATTAATTTTCACTCTTAAAATAACTTACATAAAATTAAATTAGAGTAGCCTAACCTGATATGTGAGTGATTAAAGTTGTCCAAATTGGAATAAAATATTTTAAAACTCATAAATTGCAGTTTAAAATCTACTGATGTATATTATAATTAATGGAAAGTGAAAATTAATAATCAATAATAAAACTTAATATGCAATTCATTCACTGTAAAATTTCAAATTTGCTCTTTAGGTAGCCAAAAATAAGTATTTACCTTACATATGAACTTTAAAAAAAATCATTTCTGGTGGAATAGAATTTTTTAAAAATAATTTGATGGAATTTCATAGTGAAGTGTAAATGTAATTTAATTAATCTGAAATATGGTAATAATGCATCTGAATTTCACTAGTTCAAAACAAGCAGAGATGAATTTTTTGTTTTTGTTTTTATATAAGAAGGGAGAATATAAATGAAAAATATCATTTCAGATAACAATTTACTACGGGATATTACCCCAAGACTAAAATTAGGTCTAGAAAAGTCAATAAAATAAATTCATTTGTTTTGTTGACATCCGTATCATGGCGTCAGAAAAAAGATGACGTCATTCCGAAGCGCAATAGTTCCAAGTCGCTGGCATCAACAGAGATGGCGCTACTGTCTATGTGAATGGCCATGTTAAAAAAGTTTCCATTAGTGTCTATGAGAGTGAGACCTCTGGATCTCCTTCTCTGTGGCGAGAGTTAATCGAATCAAATCAGAATAGAACACGATTGACAATCTAACCTGTTACTAAGCATATCAGTTTGCCAACTGTATGCGAATAATCAATAATAATAAGAAATTATCAGGTCTGAAATTTCGAAGGGAAATTTAATACATTGATATATATATTTTAAAAATATATTCATCTTAAAATAAAAGTTTTTACCATCGTTTTTTCTGATCTAGTCCAACTTTCGGGGAGTTGTAATCATCTCTGTAATTTGCAACAAGACAATGGGTTTAGCTTCTACCCATAATTTGGCAAAGGAAGCATTGGACTCAGGTTTTACAGATAATTTAATAATACAAACGTTATATTAGAGTTTAAAATGTACTGATTATGCACCGAAAATCGCTTCTGATATGAATATTTGATAGTGTCTTTAGTGAACTTTCGATTAAAATCAGACCTTAATTACGATAAATTAGAGCTTTTCATCAAAGTGAAAATCAATGAATATTTGGAGACCTTCTTGGTTAAGTTGTAACATTTCTCACCAAATTTGTATATGATAATAGTTCTAAAAATAATCAGGTAAAAGGCCATCAAATAAAAATAAGTTTGAATACTTTATTGATATCTTTAAGAAATTTTTACACGATATTAGACGATTTATATAAATATCAGAGAATGTTCAGTGCGCTTATCGAGTCAAAAATGACTACAGAAAGCTTAGGTTCACTGTTATATCTTAGTTATATCTAATGCAGTTATTGAAACGACTCTGAAGTTATTGAACTAAACTGAATATAGAATATAGTTAGTACTTTGTTTTAGCCTTCTAAAGTACGAATAATTAACTTGCATTAAATGGATAGTTATGAAATAGTTTTGAAAATTTGTCATCTATCTGGAAAGCATTTTATAAATAAGAGTTTCATTCACTTTTTTAAACTAATCAATTGTTTTTTCAGATTTGTTTTGTTGCAAGAAAGCGAAAGAACTGACTCTCCGAATGATATGCTCAAAAGAACATGGGAATATTAGTAAGAACAGCGCCCTTTGCATGCTTTGGAAACATTTTCTTCAATGAGTTTCTGCCTTTCGAAGTTCTTATTTTATCGTATCTAAGTAAAAATCATTCTAGGTCTGTGATCACGTTTGGCATAATTGGGCGAATGTGCTTTTCTAGATTTTTTTTCAGCATTTAATTTAGACTGAGAGAATTTGATGGAGATTAGACGATAACATGATCTGAATACAAATAAATAATGATGGTACTTTTAATTGATTGATTAGTTAACAAATTAGTTAATCTGTAATAAATGAAAACACTTAAGTACAGTTAAGTTTTATCTTTGTTTAATAACGTGATCAGATGACGAAGACGATACCTGAACTGGCATTAATTTCCCAGATTACGCATCACACTGGTACTAATATGGAGCATTTTTTTCCGTAACACACACACACACACACACACACACACACACACACACACACACACA
>JAPMOR010037260.1:0-16961 GCA_026543865.1 Argiope aurantia | reverse complement strand
TTTGATTGAGAGATGCAAGATTCCATGTGGGAATGAAAAAGGAATCCGCAATCGAATCTTGACGAATAATCTTCCTAATTACTTCAGAAAGATGAGAATCGTGCAATTTTAATGATTATCCAAATTTGGCATTCCGTAATTGGATTGGGGTAATTGAGATCCAGAAATGAATAGAATTCAATCTTGCTATCTTGATGCATTTCGTATTTCTGTATTCGGAAAGCATTTTGTTTTATAAATAATAAGATTTTGGATTATCTGATTATCTCCGTTTTCCTCAGAATTATTTGTTTGATGACAGTATTTTAATAAAGCAGCTTTTTTATGGTTAACAATTTTTGTCCAGTTTGCATTAGATAAATTTCCCTTCAAGCATTTTCAAGGATTTTTTTAAACTTTTGTCATGGTTTTAACGCATTAACGAATCTAAAACATTTTTTTTGAAAAATATTTGTCAGTATCCAATATATTAGGTATAAACCATACTTAATTGATTTGACTTAGTGATTACCACCAAGTTATCCTTTTATCCTTACCCTTACAAAGTTACCATTTTTTTGCACTACCTCGTATATAAAGAGAAAATATTGTATTCATGGAAGACTTCAAATGTGAAATTTAGATACGTTTCGAATCTGATTTCATTCTCAGGATATAATTTAAAATCTGAAAAAATAAATAATTAGTGAAATTTAAAAACGGTTTTATACCAATTAGTGCAATGAATTACATTAAAATGGCTTAAAAATATCCTAAGAACATCTTCACTTAATAATAATAAATACTTTTTTAATTTAGAATCAACACAATCCAATAATCGAGTGATTCATATATTAGCTAGATTGCTGAAATTAAACTCTATTCACTGATGGCACCACATTATTTAAAACTCATTCAACAAAAGCGTGATCTCCCACAGTTAAACCAACATTCTTTCGCCTTATATACTTTACAAAGCTAAGAGATGATTAAGAATTTAAACTTCCAAGGGTTAGAAGCATCAAAAAGTTATGCTAATGGTGTCTAGACTCAGTTTCATAAATTTTAATTTAGAGACTCTTTATGACCTGTCAACGACAAAGATGAGCCTTTTGTGCAGGAGGGATAGATTAATTTAAATAAAAGGCGAGATTTTGTGTTTCTGAACGTACGAACAGAATTCAAGTTAAGGTTTCTCGAAATGTTTCATCATCTAACAAATTTAATTAAAGGTACTTTGAAGATTTGACACGCTTCTACAAGTAAAAGATTTGCAGTCAAATTCTCGAAGAAAATATCACGGAAAAATAATGACTTTATAGAACTATGAAGTCGTAATTTGTTATTGTTCTTTCACACGAAGAAAAAGTGAGTAAATTTCGATAATTGGACAAATTTCTGCATTTTAGACCTTCCTTTTCACTTTTAAAAACACATTTTTGCTTTCATATATATAAAGTATGCAGAGAATACAGTCTATACAAAGTATACATTCGTCGAAAAAATTTGAACTCCAGATTTTGACAAATTCCACGTTTCAAACATCCCTGATTGCAAAAGACACATTTTAGGTATTAGTCTGTATGTAAACACGTTTGTTCAAAAATGTTTTGAACTAGATATATGAAATTAATTACAAATTTATAGATGCATGCCAAAATTTGAACGAAATCCATTCAGTGGAAGTTTGTTTGTCTGGCTGTGCGAGTACAAGTAAAATGAAAAATTACAAAGAGTAAAAAAAAAAAAAAAAAAAAAAAAAAACGAAAAAATAAAATTTGGCACCTAAGTTCACCTTCAAAAGTGTAGATTTTTTATCAAATTTGAATTAAATCGGATCGTCTGTTGCTCTGTATTTTTGAATGGGTGTAAAAAAATAATACAGAAAGTACTGAGATCGTCAAAAATTTGCTCGAGATTCTGACAAATTTCCACATTTCAAATATCCATTACAGAAAATGATTTTTTTTTCTTGATAAATCAAAACCGCATACTTTCATGTGTATGGTGGCCACAGTTTGTTATATTTCATCCAGAACATAACACGCTATACGGCTCCGAACACCTCCTGTTATTTCTTGATCACCCTGTATATGTCTTTTCTTATAAAAGATATTACATTGGCGTCAGTTGACTCCATGTTTAATTCGTATTCCTATGTTTTCTACAGTTTATATTTCAAATTTGGCTTAATTCTACTCATTAGTTCTAGATGTAGAAATCTCGAAACAGAGAACGCTATTTTTTGTACATCAATTTAAATAATTCAGGAAAAAGTATCTGCTAGCAAAACTTTTACGAAATTTAAAGTTCTAAAAATAGATGAACTAAAATTGTTCCGAAATTGCAATACGATTTAAAAAAAATGGGTTTTAAAATGTCTTTGCAATGCATTGTAAAAATTACTAAAATAGCGCTATTGTTGAGTTTCTGCATGATATTTCCTATAGTATATCACAATAAAAAATAAATCTTTTTTATTTATCTCACTTTCTTTTCAGCCTTTAAACACTTACTGGAAGCCATTTTTAATAGGCCCTTCAAATTCGCCTGTGCAGATTTTATGAATAGAATATGCTAACCCAAGAGAAGTTTTTTCAAATTCATAGTGAATCAAGGCTATAAGAAGACCGGAAATGCATATGAATTTGAATTTTGAATGACAATGATAAGCAGTCTTGAAATTCACTGCTCACAACCCTTTGCTATGCGCCATCCTTTTATGAACAATATCTAAGAAACTTCCAATAAAAAGTTTAGATCTTTCAATAATTCTCATAATGTGATTCCATCATCTCTTCTTATTATAATAGCAGCTTTATATTTATTTCCCTTACAGCTCCAAGTCTGCATTCCTTTGAAACTGTTTGTCTCTTTCTCTACACATTTTAAACATCTTTTAGAAAGATCCCTCATACTCTTCCTATACCATCACACGGCTGTATGATATTTTTCGTTCCCTAAAACAAAATTTCAATATACATTTCATGTGCATATTTATTTTTGGGATAAGCGAAAATGAAACAACTTACTTTACTAACCACAGCAATCACGTCATAATCATGAAACAAGTTCCATGCAATCTTACCACTTATCCCCTACTTAAATAATGTCAATTTAATTTTTCTCCAGACGTTTCTAAACATCTTTAAGAATTGTGATCATTTTTTTCTGAACAATTATTGTAGGATTTATGAGTTCATAGTAAATCCTAACACCATTCTGATCTTTTTAGCTCTTTATAGATTCGTGATAAAATTTTGCATGTTTTCGCTACAACTTAAATACAATTCCCAGAAATGTAGATACTGTTTGCATTCGTTGGTAGGTTGTTCCCCCCCTTTTGGAGGGAAGGGGGGGGGTCTTGGTGCAAGAGACATTACTTGGCCAAGCAAATGAGCAACGCTATTATAATAGGCAAATAAGACATTGATGTTAAATTTAAAAAAAATCATATACAGAAATTCACTCATGCAGTTTGCTGCTCGTTTGAAGCATCGTATTTCTATGCTCAGATAGAAAGATCGACATACACTCAACCCATTGACGCATTTGCCTCAAAGTATAAAAGTATAGTCAAGGGATAAAAAAACAATGCCAAATTTCATTTATCTAATTCTTTGTGTTTTTTAGGGATTGACTTTCATGTAAAATTTTTGAGAAAATGTCATATACTGAAATTCCCTCGTTCAAACTATTGCATGTTTGAAGTATCCTATTACGATGTTCAGGTAGAAAGATCGACAGACAATCGACTTATTGAAGCATTTGAATCAAAATAGGGTCAAAACTGTAATTCAAGGGATAAAAAAAAACAATGCTAAATTTTATTTACCTAATTCTTTGTTTGCTTAGGGATTGGCTTTGTACAAAAAAAAAAAAAAAAAGAAGGAAAGGTTTGGAGAAAATGCTATATACTGAAGTTCACTCATTCAAACTGTTACATCTTTTAAGTACTTATCACAATGTTGAAGTCGAAAGATCGACGGACAATCAACACATTGAAGCATTTGACTCAAAATATAGTTGTCTGAATAAAATAATAATTCAAAGTATAAAAAAAAACAATGCGAAATTTCATTTGCCTAATTGTTTGTCTTTTTTAAAGATCCTTTTCACTTGCAGATCAAACGAATAGAGATTTCGCTTGCATGGATTTCGGGGAAATTTTGATCAAAATCTACGTTTTATGTATAAAAAAATATGAAAGTTAAAAACTACATACAGAATTCCAACTATCTACTTTTATTTTTCTTCTTTTTTCGATATATATTCGTATATAGAAATGATTTGTATATAGAATTAAGTAGGTTACATTAATAATTTTAGGTAAATAATTAAAAAGTTGGTTGATAATTTAATGATTGGTTGAATTAATAAATTTGGATATAGAATGTAATAGGTTACATTAATATGTTAGTAATTAATAATTAGGATAATAATTTAATAATAGGTTGAATTAATAAATCTGTATATAAAATTAAATAAGGTATAATAATAATTTTAGGTTAATAATGAATGATTAGGTTAATAATTTAATAATATGTTAAATTAATAAATTTCTATATAAAATTAAATAAGTCATAATAATAATTTTAGGTTAATAATGAATGATTAGGTTAATAATTTAATAATAGGTTAAATTAATAAATTTTTATATAGAATTAATTAAATTAAATCTGAAAAATGGATCAACTATTTGGTTGTCGAATTCCTTGGCAACTTCAAAACTTTGTCTTTGCATATTTTGTAGCAAAAAAGTAAATTATTTTATTTAATCTTTACTTTTCTAATATTTAAATAGAAAAGAGGCTCTAATGAATTTTCTTAAAATCTATCAGTATTTTTTGACATTTTCATAATACCCTGTAACACCTTCATCATCTACTGGGAAGCAAGGAAAAGCCATGTTGCCATTCTAAATTTACTGAAATGGAGTCCAATATTGAAGATTCAATTACGCAGACAGTATTTTTACCGAGCTGCAGGTGACCCTGACTGGCGATTTTGAGTTTTCAGCCAATATCCACAAAGAAAAGGTCACATCTTGTGGCGACAGTAGCTGTCGCACAAATTAAGAAGCACTTTCTACTATGCGCAAAGTCATGCCGGCAGGGAAGACAATTTCCATTACAAATATCATTTTCTTCTTTTCTTATAACTTATGAAACCGACTCGTCTTCGATTAAATGAAATTTTGATACTGACGTTCTGTGGAAATGAAGATTTTGACAGCAGAAATGAACTGTTTTATTTCGTAGCAAATAAAAATGTCTGAATTAATTCAAAATTTTTAATAAATTGAGCTGCACTTGAAGTAGTTGAAGGACCATTGTGTTTGTTTTTTGTATTGACAAGTCGTTCTCTGAATCTCTATATAATTTAATTGTGATATTAAATTGCTTTGATATTTAACTGTCATTGTATCGCAATGTTACATCCCTTTAAAATGTATGAAAATTAACTTCAGAATCTAATAATTTCTGTTTTCTTTTGCATATAAAAAAATTTAGAAAATTTAATTTGAGTGTAAATGAAATGCGATCTCGTAGATCGCACCTCCTCAGTTAAGTCCGAAAATTGCACCACCCCAGTTAAGGTTTAACATTTGGCTCGAATTGCGCTTTTTTTGCTGTCTATCTATCTTGTTTATATCTATTTTATCTATCGTGTCATCCATGGCAATGTTTTTGGAGATTCATCCCTGACATGCAGATAATAGTATCTGAAAATGAAATTTGTGTTTTAGATGCGCCATTCCCAACAAGTTCAAACAAAACTTTGACACAAAACTACACGTGTAATCATAGAATCACGTATCACATTTGATATATTTAAGTCATTGAATTGTTGGGTTACCGCTTTTATATATCTCTGAATGTACACTGACCTACAGGCGATCGATTCCTTGTAGGATTTGGCTTAAAATATTGCAATTGTTTACACTATAGCTATTAAATCTATGTGTCCAATTTTATCTATCTAGCTCTCTCTGTTTTTTAATTATCCTGTTAAATTATATTCGAACAGCAGGACAGACGGACTTCCTTTGAACGGATTTTACTCAAAATTTGACAGAAATCGGAAAATTTGGTGTAAAGACATTATACCGAATTTCATCTGTCTAGGTCAAAGCGGTTTTGAGTTATCTTTATCGCAGACAGACAGACGGACATTTTCTAAAAATGTGTTTATCAAAATCAGGGAGGTCTAAAATGTTGAGATTCGTCAAAATCTCGAATCGAATCTTTTGAAGATTGCAATACTTTCTCAATACTACGTATACGAAAGTAAAAATGTTTTTCCTTTCGTATTGTGTTCAAGTTATGCTGTCATTATTGTCAAATCGTGTCTGATTTTTCAGTCAATTAACTCTCGTATTTGATGCTTTCTTGATATAATGATGCGTTTTTCCAGTGATATATTAGCACAATGATGTACTTATATGTTTTATAAGCATGCTGAAAGGTCTGTATTGATTAAGGAATGCTTACAAGAGTGAATAAATCAATGGCCTTATAGTTGTAGAATAGAACTGGTAAATGCAGATTGAAATCTGTAGAACGGTAATCAGCAAATTTGACAAGTAGAAGATAGGAGGGAGAGTGGAGGAGAGAATCTTCAGATCCATTTTCGAAATATGTATTAGAATATGGCGATACGCTTGTGAAGATTCACCTTGAAACACAGGAGCATTTTGATATATTCCAGCGTGAATAGATAAAGAGCAATTCAGTTGCCTTCATACACTAATAAGAGTTTGGCTCAGATGGCATTTATTTGTTAAGTATCTGTAGATACTACGGCTTCTAACTATTTGAATAGAAGTTATGATTAATCATTCAAATGAATTCAGAGATTATTAATATGGGATTAATAATTAATATTTAATAAATATTTAACACAGACTTTAATTTCCAAATACATTTTCTTCGTTGTATTTTGTGGAAACGATGTAACTGAAAATAATATTGAGAGAAAAAATGATTTAAAGTTCAAGGTTTAGAATTAAGTAATTTAAAGGATTTTTTTTTTGGAAGCTGCATCTACTAGGAAAAGTGTTAGTTATTGTGTGCTTGGATATATTTGTTTTTAAAAAACTGGAAAATATTTGTATTTAATGGTCTTTATGAAATTCTTAAATAAAAACCAATAAATTAAACATACGAATAAGAATTGAAATTATTTATAAAAATTTGAAACATGAAACTTTTTTTTAGTTCAACTAGTTTTTTTTTACTAATAAAAGAGTATTCTAAATATTTTTAATATGTATGTGAGATACACTGGGAACTGAAATTCATCTTCAGTTTATAAATACGAGAAAATAACGTATGAGAACAAATATATCGTGCGGTTAGTTAAGTTTGAGTGCATTTGTTGGCCTTTTTCAACATTTTTCAGAGGGAATTATTGCATTTTTGCATTTTTTATGTCGCTGATTTTGAATAGAAAATGCTGTAAAATTTAAAAAAGTTTTTTTTAATAGAAAGGAAACATCTTTCGGAGGATAAATGCCAAATATCATTTAAACCTTTCCATTTATAACGCATAATCTGAAGTCGGGTTGTAAGTCCTAAACAACGTGGAAAATTAATAAGAGAAATTGAAAGATTGCAAAGTTCTGAACTAAGAAAATCCCCTGAATGTGATTTGTGAAAAGAGTTTGACTAGAATTGTGATGGAAAGCTATAAATAAATCATAAAACGCAATATATTGACAAATTTATACATTTTTTTCTTTGTTATTAACGGAAAACATTAATTTTTCCAGTGTTTACAACACATTTTGTGATTTTCGTGGATTTCTTGTGTCTAAAGTGTATTGCATTATATGTATCAATCCATTTACACCGCGTCAAGGAGTTACAGTGAAGTGAAAGTTTAAGAGAAAAATAGTGTCTCAAATCGTGTTTTTTTTTTTTTTGCTTAATATTTTCCTGAAAAATGCATTACCCGCTTTAAAGATCAAAAATATTTTATATTTTTATCTTCTAAAAATGCAAAAAAAAAAAATCAAAAATACACTAATTGAACCACTACGATACTATGTTTAATTCATCGCACCATTATAAGATTTCACGAAGTCATGAGATTTTTTGGGAAAATCAAGTTAATTATAATATAAGAGTGATTCATTTTTAAATGTATATGTTTAGAGACCCAATTAGTTTCACAAATATAACTAAAAAAGTAAAAATATTGAAATATATCGAAATTACTTATCCGTATTAAAATATAATATAGTTTAACAACTTATTGCTGGCGCAGTTTTATATATCGAACTTTAGCTTTTCGCTAGAGCCTGCAAATATGAATCGGCGGAAAGGTTAAAAATCACTGCAACGATGTTTGGTCCAACTTAAGGTTCTCAGTTCAGTTTTAAATGCTCCTTTTATTCATAAATTAAAGCCTGAAAATACTATTATAAAAAGAACATCAAAAGTGAAAAACGATGGAGATAAAATTATAAATAGGAACATCAACCTAGATACTATCTGCCTCAAAATTAAAGGCTTTTAGCCCTTATCTTGCTACACAGATTTGTTTCCTGGAATATTAATTAAAAAAGAAATATGCAATACTAGAGGAAAGAAGAAGCAGTGAATCCTTTTTAATTAACATGTAGCTTAGAAGAAATAAAAGGAAAGCTTAACGGTTAGATTGATGGCTTCAAGGGGACTTCGCTTCACTATAAATCCCTGTCCCAACAGAGTTATTTGCATAAACATAAGGAGAAGACGTTAAAGGATTTCGTATGAAATTTTTCTTTTGATATTTATTTGTGTGTGTGTTTGTTTGTTTTGCTTTTCTACTAATGAGCGTTTTGTTTGCGTATACAGAGTGTTTATAATTTTTTCACATTCCAAAAAATAATCAATCTTTTAATTAAGTTTTAATTCACAAAAACTATGAAATAAATGTTGCTCGTGAAGAATTTGTTTTTGATAGAGAAAATCTGATTAAAGCGAAACGATTATTTAAGAATTCGGAAAGACTTTTCGTCGTTTTTCATTTCTTTTAAAATAATCAATTTTAGAAAAAAATTATGTCCACTTCAGAGACAAGTTTTTTATAACAGCAAAACAATTAAAATCGGTAAAAGTCGTCTCTCTACAATTTTATGGTACTCAATGTGATCAAAATGAATAACCAAAAGAGGTAGTAGCAAACAGGGCATGCACAAATGTTACTAGAATTTCCACTTCCGAGCAATCAGCGAGGGTAAAAAATGGAACAAACATGAAGAAGTAATTCATTAGATGGGCACTTTCCGAATCTGCAGGATAGATTTAAAAATATAGGCCAAATTTGATAAGTAATAGTCGAATCAATGCACTATTTTGTAGAATGATGATTGACTTAAAAAGGTCAAATACGAAACATGAAGGAACAATTGCACACATAATATACATAGGAGTAGTAAATGATGATGAGTGACTTAAAAAGGTCAAATGACGAAACATGAAGAAAACACTACACACATAATAAATATAGGAGTAGTAAATGATGATGAGTGATTTAAAAAGGTCAAGTACGAAACATGAAGGAACAATTGCACACATAATACACATAGAAGCAGTAAATGTTGATGAGTGACTTAAAAAGGTCAAATAACGAAACATGAAGAAAAAACTGCACATTTAGTACATATAAGAGTAGCAAATGATGATGAGTGACTTTTAAAGGTCAAATGACGAAACATGAAGAAACAATTGCACACATAATACATATAGGAGTAGTAAACAGTCGACTTTTTGGCGCATAATGTATTTAAAAAAAAGATAGGCCAAATGATAAAGTAATTCAGTCGATGAGGATATTCGTAGTATGCAGGGTAGATTTTAAATAATATAGGCCAAATGCGATGAGGTAATAGTCGAGTCTATATTCACCTTTGTAGTTTGAAGAGTAATTTAAAAAGTTCAAAAGACCAAACATGAAGAAATAGTTCCACACAAAATACACAAAAGTTAATATGCGACTTTCTGTCGTATAAGGTGATTAAAAAAGAAAGGTAAAACCGAAAGTAGTAATTCACTGTATGGGCACCATCCTAATATGCTGAGTTCAGATAAGGTGAGCTAAATATGAAGAAGTAATAGTCGAGTCAATGTTTGACTATATAGAAGGAATGCATAATGATTAAAAAAGGGTCAAAGAACCAAATATGAACAAACAATTCTGTAGTATACATAGGCGAAGTAGTAAGTAGTCGACATTAGAATGCATAGGGAGATTAAAAATAACATATTTCAAGCATGAAAAAGTAATAAATAGTGTAGAAGGTATATTGTTGTATTGAGTAGTCAGTAGTCAATTTTTTAACACACATGTGCGATTTTAAAAAGATAGGTCAAACATAATAAAAGTCAAGTCAATAGACAATTTTGCACTATTCATGGCGATTAAAAAATATGAACTAAACATCACGAAATAGTAGCAATGGTGAACTTTCTAATATACAGTGTGGCTGGAAAACGATTAGCTAAACGTAATGAGCAGTAGCCGAATTTATGGCCAACCTTCTAGCATTATTCAGTATCGATTAAAAACATGGTCCAAACATGATGGGGTGAAAATCGAGTTGATGGTCAATTTTCCAGATTACAGAATGGTTAAAAAATAAACCAAATGTGATTAAATATTTATCGTGTCGATAGTCAGCATTTTGCCACATAAGTGATTAAAACATCTGAACCAATCATGATGACTTAACAGCTTATAGTTAATCTTCTAACATTCAAGGATACATAAAAACATTATGAATCAAACATGAATAAGTGGTAGTTGAGTTGATGGTTGACTTTTTGACTTTAAAGATGGTTATCCAAAGATGGATCAAACAAGAAGAGGTAAAGTTTAGTTTACGGTCCATTTTCTAGCTACAAGTTGGTTAAAAAAGGGGGTGAAGCATAAAGCAGATCACATCGATTGAAACTTATTGTCAGTTTCCTAATGAAAAAAAATCAAAACTGCATGGGACAGTATGTGTAATGATGAACCATTTGGATCGGGCATTATCATACAAATTAAACAGAAATAATGAAGTCATATTTAGTAAGCACAACTTATAAATAGACGAGTTCAAAGGCACAATTGAATTGTAGACGTCTTAACATAGAAGATATTTGGAAAGAAAGACCAAATATGAAGTGGTAATATAGGAGGCAATGATCGATTTTGTAACATACAGAGTGATTAAAAAAGATGGAGTAAACACGAAAAATATAGTCAGTCATCGACTTTTTAGCGAACAGGACGATTAAGAAAATATGAGCCAAACATGAAAAGATAAGAGCAAACAACAAATCTAGCAAGTATGCTATTAATTCGCTGGAAATGAAACTTACAGGCGATAAAGAACAATAATTATAAATTTGTGATGACGAGAGAAAATACAATAATAATATAGAAATGAAATTCTTACATTTATTAAGTCTATTTTATGACAGAAAATATTCAATGGCACGTCTGCCGACATCTTTAACAGGAATGGAAGAATTGATGAACTCTCTGAAACATACCAGGATTTAAGTACATATCTTCAGCAGTGGCCAGTCGTGGTTCTTTGAGGATTTTAATGAAAACTCATACAAGACACTTATGCAGTAATTGCCATCGATTTATTGTATATCTGCCTCTTAGCCACCATCAATCTAGAGATTGCTAATCTTCTTCTGCCAGTAATTTCTATCTCAAACCAATATTTTTTAAAGAAATTTACTAAATTGATGTATACAACCACGTTTTCGCATTTGATCTTTTTGAATCACATTTGTTTGCTTTGAATCAATTTGATTCCCTTGAATCACATTTTATGTATATTATTATGCAGGATTTCAGCAATAATTGTAAATAATGAAGAGAAACCTGTATACATTTGGATGCCTTTCTTGTTCCAAATAGGTGAAAAATTTGATAGAAATTTACAACTTTGGTTTCAAGAAAATATATCAAATTTCATTTAAATACCACGTTGATAATATTAAAATGGGAATCAAATTTTGAATTGATTTAAAAATGTAATCTGAGTCTGAATCTTGAGCTATCATAAAATTTGTTTTAGGAATTTTTTTTATTCTTATTCAAATTATTATGAAGATTTAATTCTGAAAGTGAAATCTAAATAGTTAATATACAGAAATTTCTGCATATATAACCAATTTCTATTTTATAAGTGATAAATTGCTTTCCCATTTTAAAAGTTTTCAAATCTTATTTGTTTGTTACGAAACTGTACTTCGTTTTATTTTGAAAACAGAAACAGATTCTTTTCCCCTGGCATCTCACTTTTTGTTTTTGTTTCATCAAGTATTTTTTTTTTAATTCTTAGCTTCAACGCAAGGCAAAAAAAAAAAAAAAAAAAAAAAAAAAAAAAAAAAAATAAAAAGGCAGCCCCTTTTTCAGTCCAGCATTCAAAACAGGTAAATTTGAATTACAAAAGAGGATATCTCCCCCAAAAAAAGTTGGTCGAAAAAAATTGGGGTTGGGGATGGGCTGTTTTCACCATATACGGTGTGGAAGTGCATATAAGAGAGGAAATAATAAATGGGAGCTTTTTAAAAAAATTGTGAATAAATGGATGATAGAGAAAAATGTAAATATTTACGAAGGCTCAATGTTTTTGAAAAATAGAGCATACTTACCGAATCACTAGGGCATGGATTCTGTATAAGGCCTCAAAAGGGCACGTTTATCGCACATGGATATAGAATCATTATGCAGTAATTTTGTGCATAACCACCGAAAAAACTGTTTGTGTTAAAAGTGTTACTGAAAAGGAAAGTAGTAGCTTTCGATAAAGTTTTGTAGAAACGTCAAAATCTTCAAAAGAATCATGACTTGCATTTTTAAAATCCTTGTATCATCACCTTTTTGAAAACACCTAATTTTAATTTCTGCGATAAATAAAAGTACAAAAAAAAGAAGAGTTTTAAATGCTTACCACCACAGCCCCCCCCCCCCCCCGAAAGTGTAAAAAACACTCCTGGTTTCGATTTCACAGTTGAAAGCTCGAGATCAACTAAATCATTTAAGTATTTCTTTAAGCTAGGACGCATGTCAGTTTATCTTGATAAAAATCATAACCGTAACTCCTAGTTCAGTGTATTTGTTTATACTTCTGAAAACATGATATTTCTGCGAAGTTCTTGATATGATTTCATTACGATTTTTATATAACGTCCAATCTATTCTTGGATTTATTGTGTGTTATAAAGAGTTGTTATAATACCTAGATCAAGTGAAAGGGATTTTTAAAAAAAAACGTAAAGGAACATTTGATAAAGTTAAATGTAAAAAAAAAGGCATTTGTAATGAAATCTCTCGTTGAGTTTGATGATGCTGAAAGTCATTTTCCTGGCAATTTAAATTTGTCAGCAAGTAATAATAAAGTTGGAAATGTGGACAATACGTACAGTTTCAGTGAACTTAGTAATATCATTATTGATATTAACAACACAAAAAATATTCTTCTGATATGTTATTGAAAAGAAAAATAATAATAAACAGTTTCTTGATGTTATTTTATTATCATGTGAGAACTTGATGTTTTTGTTTAGGGTTTTGGAAGCCTCAAAATACGCGGGCAGAAAATAAAAGGCATTAATCGTAAGAAGGTATCGCCCGAAAAAGCACAAAGAAGAAAACGGGAGTCAACACGAAACAACGAAGGGATATATATATATATATATATATATATGCGCGCACGTGTGTGTGTGTGTGTGTGTGTGTGTGTGCATGCGTGTGTGTACGTGTGATGTCAGGTATATCACTTTCCGTCATTGATCAGCGCCTCTGGCGGAGGGAACGGGGGTTTCTGGCAGTTGATGCCAAGACGAGATGATGTGATGACGAACTATTACGACGCGTGGTCTAAAAGACGAACTATTATGTTAGCTCTGAACCTAATTATCGTAATTTGTCATCTTCAATTTGTTCATCGTTATTAACGTAACTATGTTTCTCATTAAATTCTGAAATATGAACTGAATAGAACTTGTTATTTCTTAATACTCATTACTAACCCTCACATATATTATAACGATCATAGTAATATAATAATAGTAATATATTTTCTTAAACTTTCGTTTAAAATTTTCTAGCAGACAAGAAAAGTTTTGAAGCGTGAAAAATTTTGAGATGGGTTGAAAAAACCCACATCGTGTTTTTTTTACGTGATTATTCCAAATCAGTTTAAACCGGATAAACCGAATTTTTGAACGAAAAAAAAAAATCGGGTCTCGAGAAAAGTGTTAGAGCTCGACAGATTTTGAGGTTTAAAAAAAAAATATTTTTTTTTAAATATCGACGCATTTATAATCTGATAATTACGTGATTGTTTTAAACTTTTTAATGATTTAAGTTAATTAAGGCAAACAATAAATTTAAAAAAATAATAATGTTCTTATACGATGTCTTGAAATATGCTATAACAGATTTCAATTTTATATTTTTGTTTATAGTATTTAGTGCACCAGATGTTTGCTTCCAGCTAGCAATTAATAGCTTGGGGATCGCTCAAATCACAATTTCCTGCTCAAATGTCATTTCAAATTGCTTTCGCTTTCCTTTCTCCTCCTTGCGGCAAGTTTTCCAAAACACCCATAACAAATGGAGTTCTAATTGGCTTTAAAAATAGAAATTGGCCTGCAATTCCATCTCTCGCAGCATAATCTTAACTTCTCATGACTTCTCAAAGATCGCGCGCTAATTACCCATGGGAGTAGAGAGATTAGTTTGAAATGCTTTAATCTCATAATTGCCCTTATATCTCTTCTAAACCGTTTTCTGGAGGGCGCGGAAGACTGTGGAGCTAATTACCAGGAAGATATTCAAGGGGAGACACTAAGTGATTAAGAGCAGAAGACGTTGTTCTTAATTACTTATTGTTGCTGTATGGTGACATAAAATGTTGATACGTAGTAACAAAGACCAGAAACATAAGTATGTTGTTAATGATGCTCTTGGAAAATTGTATGAGAAGGAACGGAAGCGAAAACTCTGTTTAAAGTTAAGGAAGAAGCTCGAAATTGTTTTCGGATTTCTGCTTATGAATTTAATGTCGTTTAACTTACGGCAGAAAGGAAAGAAAATTGCCATGGCTCATTTGCATTTTGAACAAATTTGAAAGGCCTAATGTTTAATTTATGTAAGTAAACGGTATGAAAAATAATTTTTACATCGACATTAATATTTTTAATATGTATCAATATTGCCATGAATTTAGGAAGCTGCAGAATCTTCCCTATTATTATAAGATATCGTACAATGTTTCCACGATGTTATGCGATATTCTGAATATCGGCCAATATCGTGAAGATGTCCAACAATGCTGTTGGGCATTTTGTGCTAATAGGATTGCAAAATTTAAATTGGTGAATATATTCAACAATAATTGGAGCAGCATCATCGATTATAATTATTTATTTAGTTACAGTTAAAAATAATATGAAGGTAAGGAATGGAGTTATTATATATTGGTATTTTTAAAAAGAAAATGGTTTGCTAAGAATATTTGTTGTACTTAATTTTAATTAAACTGCGTGGACATAATTGTATTCGCAGAATTTTTGTATAATTTATGTTGGTGAATATTTTTATTAATGATTAGCTCAGTAGCATCAATTGTTATTATTTATATAGTTACAGTTAAATAAAGATATAATAGAAATAAAGCATGGAATTTTTATATATTAGGTACTTTTTTACGAGCAAATGGTTCGCCAAGAATATTGATTGTATTTCATTTTAATTAAACAGTGTGGACATAATTGTAGATGAAGAATTTTTGTAAAAATTGATGAATATATTCGTGAATAATTGGCGAAGTATCATCGATTATTATTATTTATTGAGATACAGTTAAATAGAAATAATATGGAAAGAAAGCATGGAATTATTAAATATTAGGTACTTTTGGCGAGCAAATGATTTGCCAAGAATGTAATTTTAATTAAATCGTATAGAAATAACTTCATGTTCACGATACTGTCAAATTAGTAGGCATTGATGCCATGTTATTTTAATTGTCTTTCATATCCTTTATTTATTTTGTGTATGAAACTTTCCAAAAGAGATAAGTTTCATGGCATCATTACAAACTTAATGCATCTCCTATATTTTATGGCATTGTGCCATCAATTTTTTATCTATCTCGTAAGCAACACAGATATTAAACAAAGTTTATTTTTCAGCTTTTAACAACGGATGAAAATCAAGCGATAAAGTAGTTGATGAAATAATGATAATGATTTGAACTTCAAGAACTTATGTTTAAAAAATTATAACTACTTAGGATAAATTTGCACTATTTAATTTTCAATATTAAATATACATATTTTAAAACATTTTGAAACTTTGTGAAATTTCTTTCTTTCAATAATATTTTATAAGTTATACTCAGGAAAAAACGGCAATACTCAACTTAATTTATAATTAATTAAATTTTCAAACAAATATTTTCAAGGTGCATATTCCCACTCTCTAATGCATACATGACAAATTTAGAAACTGTACGCTAAACGGTATGACTTGTAAAGCTTCAACAGATACACACATATACATGCATCCTTACTATTAGTAGGGATAGAGGTTTCTTTTCATAGCAAAAGTCGGGAATTGCTGTATTTTATAGATAGAATCAAATTTGTCTTATAGGGGTGTGTTGTGATTTTCTAATGAACTGCCCGGTTTTAAGTACAATATTTTTAATTTCCACAAACACAGCTACACTACAGAATTTACAAAGATATATAGACAATTAGGTTAAAGAAGACAGTATGTGGAGGGATTCCACCATTTCCAACCGAAAGCATTCGGCGTTAGCGCAAGGGTTGATGAGTCGACCTCAGGATGTAGTTCTGCCATCCAACTGCTTCTCTTCTGTAAAACGCCACAAGGTGGCGCTCTCTGCTCAAGGGAAAAAAGAGATGCTACATTCTTACATTTTAGAAAATTAAGTATTTAAATTTTGATTC
>JAPMOR010037251.1:309-27257 GCA_026543865.1 Argiope aurantia | reverse complement strand
ATATATATATATATATATATATATATATATATATATATATATATATTGTTACAAACCTGCAATTCGGCTTCCCAGCATAGTTTGTTCCATCAATAGAAAGAAAGTTTTACAGTCATCTGAATGGGACTAGCGCGTCGGAGGTCCCAGAACTTGGCGACAAACTTGGCGACCATTTGGCGACTTTGGCGCCAAAATAGATAATACCCGAAACTTCGAGAATTTTCCCGATCCGTCCAGTAGGAACCGAGATACGCCTCGAACGTTCCTGATTGGTTGAGAGACTTCTAGCCCCACCTCCTGAGACCTATAAAAAGAAGCTACCGCCGCTGCCAAAGGAGACGACGAAGTCAGTAGTCGGGGAGACGACGAAGTCAGTAGTCGGGGAGACGACGGAGTAGTCCGAAGACGGAGCAGTCCGAAGACGGAGCGGAAAAGCCAGTAGTCCGAGTTCGAGAGCGGCGAAGTCAAGTCAGTAATCCGAGTCAGTAATCCGACTGAGGCAAGCTAGTGCTGAACTGAGCTGTGCGCTACTGTCTGCGGTAGATTCTGGTTGTATGCTGCTGTTGTATGCTACACGTCTCGGGTGAAGATAATCGTCTTCTGTGCTGTATATAGTTGTCGCTTTTGTGCTGTCCTGTGTGTGTCTTCGTGTAAATAAACGTCGTTGTTTTTATTATACTTCTGCCTGCTGATTGAGCGTTTTTTTACACCATACCACTTCCACTATCCAAACGAACCCCGGTAAAGAAAATTTCGTAACAATATATATATATATATATATATATATACTTTTTCTTTGCTACTTATACTACTTTACTACTTATACGTGAAAATTAAAGAATGAGACTTTGATTAGTGAATTTATATCTTTAGTTTGATTTAAAAGAAGTCAATTTAGCCTCGAAGAGACAATTTAATTCAAATATTCATTTGAAAAGCTACCTCCAGAAAAAGAAATTTCGCATTCTGCATAGTCAGCACCTGTTTCCAACGCGTTCAAGCGCAAGACCTGCTGATAACACAGAGGGAAGAGGATTTTTCCTCTTCTTACAATGGCATTGGTATTTTAATGGTAACTCATGATTCCAGATTTCCAATTAAAAATTAATTTTTGAGACGAAGTTCACCTTTAAATTATTATTATCGAGCCAGTATTCCTCCAAAGAGGCTAATATAGTTGAAAATATATAATGCACTGACATCTATTTTCCCCTATAGCAATCCTTTGGTGATACCTAAATAAATGATAAAATCGGATAGATTATAGTAATTCACAATCCTTCGGATAGTATATTACATAAACTAATTTGTATTTTCATTTTACCCACTCGATTTTTTTAAAAATGAAGATCAGTTAACTGCTTCTGATATATCTAAACTTTGAAAAAAAATCTATCACGAACAAAATATTGAAAGAAATAGAATATGGTTAATAATTTTTAAAAAGTAATGGTTATGTTTTTATGCAATAAATGACAACACATATGTTAACTAATTAATTATTTTTAATGAGGTTCCAATTGCTTTGATTGGCTAAACCTCTTTTAATTTTCTAAATGGCAATGTCCTATGAAAATAATGAATGACAATTAAATTAAGGACCAATTCTTTTATCTTTGCAATTATTGTTTAATTATTACTAATTCAAAGGAAATCTAGTTTCGTAAAAGCTAATTAATGATTAAAAAATGTTTGCTGATTCTTTTTGGGTGTTCGAATTAAAATTGACAAGATAAATATTATTTAGAAGGGTTATCTAACAAGACCAAAATATTACTTAGAACTGTTTAAAATAATGAAATTAAATTCTTAATTTAGAAAATTAACACTCAAGCTACTTTATTTTTTTATTCTACGAATATAATTGTAACTTCTTAGGTCATTTAGGCTTCGTCAATGATAAGACATTAAGAATTAATTCTCAAAATCTTTTATGTTATTTTTTTCTTATGAGTACATTCATTTTCTTTTTCTAGAAAAAAAAACTTTCTTTGCAAAGAACGGAAGATTTCATCAAAGTATTTGAGGCTCATCAATCAATGCCTGCGATTGAAAGTTTCACATCTTCTTTAATAGATTAGATGAAATCAAGAGGTTTGGAGGGAAAAAAGTTTGAAAAAATATTTTTGATATATCTTTCAATAGTTTTATAATTCAACGAAGATCGTTTCTAACAAAATAGGTCTTGTGAGATAAAATATGTATCATAATACCAATGTATCCGCCTATAACCTGACCTTTATAATTCTTTGAATAAATTTTTGATTTATGATTATTGGAATAATGTTATGGGCGAAATACCAGAAGATGTTGATATCTGCTCGATTTCCTTTATATATATAAAAGAGGCGATTTACAGTTAACCGAATTAAATGGAATATGAACAGATTCTAAGAATTAAATATAAATCAGAAACTTAAAAGATGTCAAACACCAATTTTTTGTCATAGTTTATTGTCATCAGAATTTTATTATGACAAACCTTACAAATTAAAATCTATGGCATATTTTTGTTCAAATTTGGTATAAAAATTTATTAAATATGTTTTTCAGTTCTTGAATTAGAGAAACCGTATTTTATCTGTTTAGAAATATTTTATAGCTACATAATGAGAAAATATTGAAAATTTTGTATTATTGATCATTCGAATTCTAATAATTAATGAATGGATGAAAATATATCTTATTTTTTATCTCAGAAATTAGATAATATATTTCTTAAGCTATCTGCAGAATTTTAAGCAAATTCTTTCATAAACCATTTTTTTTTTACTTTATACTTTTTTTAGTAAGAAAAAAGTCCCTTTTTCCAAATTTTAAAACACGTTTTCCACTTATTTTGGTTTCATAGGTGTTTTTTCAATCTTTTTTATGCAAATCTTTAAAAATAAAACAATTTTCGAACGTTTTTTAAGGAAAAAAAAATGCATCCCAAAGTCATATATCTTAAAATTGTACTTCCTTGCAGAAAGAAAAGTATAATATATTATAGATTTAACTTATCCTTAGTGATGGTTATTTTAAGGGAGGTTATTTAAGGGAATTAAAGTCGTGAATCATAAACTTCTATTAATAACAATAAAGAATATGTGTACAGGATTGTATTCTTTCGACGTCAATTTAAACTTTTTGATACAAAGCTACCAAATTTGACACAAACTTTGGAATACAGAAGACTTTTATTAGAATTTTTTTAAAATTAAAAATTAGGCGAGGCTTACCAAGTATTTTTACAATTTTGTCCCAAAATAATTTTGAAGAAAAATAATATTTACGTCTTTAAAAATTTTTAGTCAATAAAAATAATTTTTGACATAATTTTGATCAATATTTTTAATTTTGTTATGAAACTCATATTTTTCACTTTGTTTCATAAATATATTATATGAGGAATAATGATATAAAATTTCAGCTTTGCTAAATACAAAAGAAAATTAAAAGATAGATGATCCGAACAGCTTTGTTTTTTTATGGGATATTAATTGATTAAGAAGATTCTTCTGCACAATGAAAGGAAGATGTGGAAGGCCATTTAAATACCCCGGAACTAATGTCTATCATTATTTGATATTTTAAAAATATCGAGAAATTCAACTATGCACGAGAGATTTAAGCACTACAAATATTTTAGGAAATTAGTTCGTTTCCAAATAAAGCTGGTCATAAATAGGCTGGATATTTTTAAAAATTATTCTTCGGAAATAGAATATTGATTAAAAAATATAATTTAGGTTTAGAAATACATTATTAATCATATAATTGATTTTTTAAAAAAAATATTAAATACATGAACATCATTAATATTATTTATGATTAAGAAGAATATAATTATTTAAAAAGAATTCACTTGACAAAATTAAAATAATTCATGGGCAAAGAAAACTATATCGTCTGCGAAAGTGCTTAAATATTTTTTTCCGTTTGCCATCCTTCATAGTAAACATTGTTTTCTTCCATTTAATTTCTTGATATTATGTAGAAATTATTTCAGATTTATGATTTTTTATTTAGAAGTTATTGTGAAATGTCAGAACCTTTTTATTTTGTTAGAAATGTAACACTTATTTATTTTGTTTTATTACTAAATTAAGTACATTTGGCGGATGTGTTTAGTAAAATCTTCTGTTCTATTAATTATTCTCTCATCAAAGAACTTGGAAATAAAAAATGGTCATAAAAATTATAGTCATGTTATTTTTAAAGCTTGAATGAATCTTCTTCCTAATAGAGTCAAGACATGTAATAATATAGAGCCATTAAAAACAAAACTGCGTGGAAAATTTATTCTGCATTTTCACATTGTCTTTCGAGAAACTATATCTTCATTTTCTAACTCTGTAAGTAAATAGACCAGGTAAGATAATAAAAATATTTTTAAAATTTTGATTCTATCTAAGATGAATTGTTAATTTTCTTCTAATTAATTGATAATAGTTTGATTTTTACTGAATTTAAATAACTGTTTCGAGATTTAGACATTTTTAAAAATAATTATGATAAAAACATCTAAAATTCTTAGTAAAATACAGAATCTTAATATTTTTATGCTCATTTTAAACAATGAAAATTCATTTAAATTTCCATCTTTTGAATTATTATCAAATATTTTTATTGGGTATATAAACTAATTAATAAGGCTACGATAATTTTCAAGAACGGTATTTGTATAATTTGAGAGATTTAGGCTTATTCAAATTTCTTAAATCATTCCTTATGAATGTTAAAATTTTATATTTACATATGTAATGAGAAATTATTAATTTTCAATAAAATTTTCAAAAATGACAGAAGCATGAAAAGCAAATTAATATTAATCCTTTTTTAACACTCAAAATTTTATTCAAAATGCGATTTTGAACTCGAACTCATCTATTTTAACTGTTTACTGATAGTTCATTAAATTTTAAACATGTATAGTGAATAACTCGATATATTATATACTTAATTTAATTTAAAGAACAGTTCTGAAACAAACTTGTTATATTGCTTAATTTTTACGAAACGAAACAAATACATTTATCAAAGAATATGTTATGTTTCAGATAGATAAGCGAAATATATTACAGTTCTTAAAGAAGATTTTAAAATAGTTATTGATATGAATTCAGCTTCAGATGAATTATCTCTTAGATTTTTTAATATATTAGATGGAATGGCAGACAAATAGTCATGAATTTAAAACTTTTATCTTTGCATAGTATTAAAATAAATTAATTTTTTTAAGATGAATAAATGTATATTAAATTTAACAGTGAAACACATTTCGGATCGTTTGCAAAGACAAAAGAAAAAAAAAAGACATTTTTTAGAAGAATCTATTTTATTTTTATAACTTAAATATGCTCCCTTCACTTAAGTGCATTTTATTTTCAAAGCATCATCGTTATAAAATATTATATAAAATATAACTGTTCTATTTCGAACGCGTTTATTAACAATTGCAGATTTATTTTCTGTCAGAAAATAAATCTTTGTAAAACGATACATTCTTTTTAACATCAAAACGTATTTTAAAGAAGACTTAGAACCTATTAAGGGAATTAAAAATGAGTTACTCTTTCCAGATAAATGCTACAATTTCTTAGCTTGTAACGATAAAACCTCGTTCCTTACTCCAATAAATTCTCCCATAATTCCGTACTGCAATGGCGGGAAAGAGACTAAAAAAAAACAAAAAACAAAACACTCTACGCTGAAAAATGTCTTCAACAAAGCAGAAAAGCTGAAATTTCTGGTAAATTAAAGAATAATATCACATTCAAACGTTTTGTTCATGAAAATGCTAATGCATACTTATGACTGTCCTGAAAAATGCGGCTTTCGATTTATCTTTGCGATTTTAAACAAGAACTGACTGTTAGTGGATGAGAAAATACGCTTCTGAAGTCTCGTTTAAAAGTTTTCTAATGCCTTCCGAAAGTCTCCTTGGAAATATTGGATCCATTTACCGCGTTGCAAAGGCATTCGTTATTTGAATAAAACTGCTCTCGAATGAGGAATTTATAGAATCCTTTATTCGTCTTCATTTCTTAATCGGGATATGCCTTTGAAGATTCTCAATATTGATGATTCGTTTCAGTCGTCTGATTTATTTCTATCGCATTTTATAGTTCTCTGACTTAAGCAATGAAAATGTATTATGTGCGGTTCATATGAAATATGTTAGCATTATTTTTTACGATGCATTTATTCTTAAGGAAAATTAATTTATATTTTTATGTAGCATTCAAGAAGTAGTAGATAAATTTGAAATAACAAAAGAATAAGATATTTTATTTTATTTGCAAATTTTATTGTCAGGAAATTTGTTTCGAAGTAGGATGTTCATTCCCAATTCTTTAACTCTCGCCAACCCATCAAACAATTGTGGTAACTTCATTTTAACTGCAAGAACTCTATATATCATAGAATACTTAAAGTAAGCCAGTAGTGTCTCCCCAAAATTTTCTCGCATACTCTCTAATAAATCCGTCATGCCTGAGAACGCCTTATATGGCATTGGCGTACAACAGTTCCTCGGCGCGTTTTTTGGCGACTAATCCCAGGCATACAATTAATAGTGTCCAAAAATTTAATTTGTGTTTTATACAGGTTTTTCTCAATCAATTGAAAGAAACGTTTGACACAAACCTGCATTTGTAATCACAATATCCCATACTAAATTTCATATATTTATATCACTGCATTTTTGAATAATCACGATAACATCTTTTTGAAAGTACAAACTTACAGATAGTCAACACGTAGTTGGATGTTGCTCACAATTTGACAAGTGTCTAAGCCAGCATTTCTCAACCTTTCAGTATTCATGGCCCAGTTTTCAATCATAATTTTCATCGCGCCCCCCGCATACAATAAAATGTATACAAAAAAAATGTACATTGAGTATTTTGGATTCTGTTTTTAAATTATTTTTAAATAGCTGCCAAAACAAAAGTAAAAGCGAGTCAACGTCGGCGAGAAACCACATCTTGCATTTTGGACAAGCGGGCGGTAAACAGATGGAGCGAATGAAAGAGGAGAAAATTTAAATATTATATTTGAATTGAAAGCGAAAGAGGGAGATAACGTTAAAAGAATATGAAAGTAGAAAAATTCGTCAATGAAAGTTAACCTAGACGGGGTGAACTAAATTTAGAAACTAGGAATTCATTTTTTCGAATAATAAAAGAAATAAAACAGAAGCATGATAAAACAAAAGTGAAAAAAAAATAGCAATGTTTATGGAAGGGAATCCACATGACCGATGCCGTTTCGATCATGCGAGGAACAAATGTTCTCATAGGAAGAACGAAAATATTCGATAACACGTTTCAATTCCAGCCAGTCTCATTCGAGTTGATCCTTTTATCGCTATCGAAACTATCGTGAATTTCTATGTTATATTTGTTTTCGTGTTAATTGCAATTCACCATATTATATATTCATGGCAGCAGATTTATGCAGACTCATGAATAAATTTTTAAGCAGAAGTAAGCGAGCATTAGAAAACAGTCAAGCATCAACAGGTACACAGATGAGCGTGGTTCCGAAAATAAAATCAAGGAAATATTCTGAAGAATACTTAAATTTTGGGTTTACCATTACTGAAGTAAATGAAGAAGAAAGGCCTCTGCGTATCATTTGTTCAAAAATGTTGGCCACAGACAGCATGAAACCTAATAAACTTAAACGACATTCGGAAATGCTTCATAGTGAGTACGTCAACAAACCCAGAGAATTCTTAGAATTAAAATTAAAATCATAAAAGTAAAAATCATTTTTAAAAGAAACTTTGTCTGTGAATAAAAAAAGCTTTAATTGCATTTTACAAAGTTCATATAAAATAGCCAGATGTAAAAAGCCTCACACCATTGGCGAAGAGCTTATTTTGCCAGCAGCAATTCAGATTGTAAAAACTATGTTTGGAGATAATTTTTCAAAACAATTTTCAAACAAAAAAAGCCTCACACCATTGGTGAAGAGCTTATTTTGCCAGCAGCAATTCAGATTGTAAAAACTATGTTTGGAGATAATTTTTCAAAACAATTGCAGTTCATACCTCTTTCAAATGATACTGTTGCCTGTCGAATTGGCGATATGGCTGAAGATGTACAGTGTCAGCTTTTCTCGAAGTTGCGTGACAAATTGTTTTCAATGCAGCTTGACGAAGCAACATATAGTAATAAATATACTCATTTAATTACCTATGTTCGATTTTGTGATGCTATGTCAGTAGTAGAACTACTTTTCTGCAAATCAATAGAGCTCAAAGCAACAACGCTCGCATTCTATACTATTTTAAACGATCTTATAAACGATACAAACTTAGAATAGAAAAATTGCTTCGAAATATGCTCAATGTTCGGAAGATTCTACGTTCTACGTTCAATGTTCGGAAGATTCCAAGATATACAAACACTTGTAAAATAAAGTCGCCTCAGTGCACACATTGCATGATCCACAGAGAAGCTCTGGCTTCGAAAGAAATGAGTCCTAGGTTGAATATTGTGTTAACTACGGTTGCAACCGTGGTAAATTATATAAAAATGAGATCCCTGAAATCGAGAATCTTTTCAGAACTTTGTAAAGACATGTGTTCAGTACATTCATCGTTACTATTTTATTGCGAGGCAAGATGGTTACCACGTGGGAAATTTTTGCAATGTGTTTATGAATTAAGAGAAGAAATCGCCATTTTCCTAGAAGAAGAAAACAGACAGGAGGCCGAAAATTTTCGTGATGGTTTATTTGTGATGAAATTGAGGTACTTGGTCGACATATTTGAGAAATTAAATAACTTGAATTTTCAACTCCAAGGAGCAAATACACATATTTTGCATACGAGTGATAAAGTTAATGCTTTTTGTAGAAAATTGGAATTATGGAGAAGAAATGTAAAGCAAAAAACCTAACAATGTTTGCAAATGTGGATGATTGTATTAAAACTTATAAGGCTGAAGAAGAACATGTACAAGTTGTTTTTGTAACCACTGAAAATCCTTTAGCCATGCTGGCAAAGAATTTTAAAAAAGTATTTTCATGTTGACAATAAACTGATAGCAGGTTACGAGTGGATTAGGAATCCATTTCATAAGACTCCAGAAGGACTCTCAATTGATGAGGAAGAAAAATTCATATACTTTACGACAAAACTAAAGACAATTTAGTAATAAATCACTATTTGAATTTTGGGCAAGAGTAAGGAAGTTTTTTCTGCTCGAAAAACATGGATATTTCATATTCTATTACAATTCAACATCCTATCTTTGTGAAACTGGATTTTCTTCTGTGGCTTCTTTGAAGACAAAATATAGAAACAGAACTGAGAGTGGCTATTTCTAATACTAAGCCTTCCCTCGAAAAACTATGCTCTGCAAGACAGGCCCAAGGAAGTCACTAATAATTATTAAATTTGTTTTTAATTTAGTATGTTTTGATTTAGTAAGTTGTTTTACTTTAATAGGTTATTAAATATTCGAAATGTATTTTGTTTTCTATGTGTATGTGTGCTTACTATTCAGTCAGTTAGTCATTTTTTTAAAATAATATTTTCTCTTGGATATTCTCGCGCCCCCCCCTCTAGTGTGCTCGCTTCCCCCTAGGGGGCGCGCCCCACAGGTTAAGAATCGCTGGTCTAAGCTTTAGATATTAAATATGTCAGAGGAAGTCCGTATGCCCAGAGAATTTTATCTATGTAACTATCTTCTTTTTGTAATTATCGTATTAACTTATATTCGAACAGCCTGGCCTAGAATAAAAACAGAAATTCCTCTGCACAAACATTAACCAAACCTGCAAATTTGGTGTAAATACCATATACGAAATTTCAACCGTCTAGATCAAAGCATCTTTGAGTTTTCTTTGCCACAGACAGACCGACGGACATTTTTCCAAAAATGTATTTTCGAACTCAGGGAGTACTAAGCATGTAAATTCGTTAAAATTTCGAGTTCGAGGTTTTTGACGATTTCTACACTTTCTCTATACTATGTACACAAGAAAGTAAAAAATGCCCATATTATGAAATAAATGTTTAAGTGATAATCCTGTTGCTGATTTAATGATGGATGAGTTTGTATTCCATCGTATTATTTAAAAAATTGTTACATATACTGAATTAAATTGAATTAAAAATGGTTTTAAAGAGAAAAATAAATATTTTTACAGAGGGAAAAAATCTACAAAAAGGAAAATTATATAATTAAAATATAACTTTTTGGAGTCTTGTGATAATATGTATTTTTGTAAGGTAATTGCGTTGAAAGTTATGAACATCAATTTCCCTAGGCAAGTCATAACTATTGACCATTTGCCGGCGGTTAATTCTTTGTGCTCGAAAAGTTTTCTGTTTGATGACTATTTCTTAGTCTCTTTTATATCTTCTTTCCTTTAACTGAATGTACATTTTGATGATACGGAGAACTGTCTCCAAAAATTTTCTGATAATATTTTGCTGCTCTTTACGAAACATTCAATACAGTGCTGCTGCAAAAACTTTCAACGTAGCAATCGGAATTTGTTATAATAATTTATTTAAATTTGAATGTTATCGTTCGACAACAAGCACTATACGTTTCAGAATATTTAGACTAGTACTTTTTGACAAATGTACATTAATAAGGGGTGGTACGCAGAAAGATGAAGAGTTATTACGCGTCCTAATTCTCCTAATAATCTAAATTCACCTTTTTGATAAATATAAATAGTCCTTCTTTTACCTTCCTTCTGTCTCCTTTTTATTTTCTAGTATAACACCGTATGAAGAAATTATAGGGTACTTTTCCGTTAGCCAGGCGCAAATGTCGGCAATTGTGTACCAAACGCGAATTTGGCGTAAGACATTTGGCAGAATTCTACATTATTTGGCGATTTTTCGCTTGTGCGCGGCAAACGGAAAAGTGCCAATTAATAGTTATCGTCGAAAACTCAAACTTGAGATTTTGACGAATCTCCACGTTCTACACCTCCTCTAATCCGGAAAACGCATCTTTGGAAAATGTCCGTCTGCCTGTCTTTGACAAACATAATTCAGAAACGCTTTAAGTCAGACGATTGAAATTTAGTATACGGTCTTGACATCAAATTTGCAGATTTTTATCAAGTTTTGAGCAAAATGTTTTCAGAGAAAATCCTCCTGTTGGGTTGTTCGAATATAAGTTGAAACGATGATTACCAAACGATGATAGCTAGATAGATATTATTTAGTACATAGAATTAATATCGATAGTGAATATAGTTGTTAGAGTATGAGACGAATTCACTTACTGGTTGACTGTCTGTCGGGCTTTGCATTCAGAAACATGTAAAAGCGATAGCTGAAAAACGCAATGACTTAAGTATATTAAAATTAGTACGGGATTGTTTGATTACAGATACAGTTATGTGTCAAATTTTTGTTTTATTGGGTGAGAAAAAAAGTGTCTCACAAGTAGGATCACAGCAGCTCATGTAGCCCTTGATGATCGTCATTGTAAATATTCTTTCTGTATAATCATTACATTGGCTTCTTAAATAGCTAGTTTTAATTCGACGTTTTAGAAATATAAAATAAAGCATTTATTAAATTACTATTAACTATTACTAAATTACTATTACTATTAATTTATTAAATTATTATTAGCATACTTATAGATAATTCGTTAGTATACATCTTGTAACTTATGCTTCCAGAAAATAGTTTTCAAATTCGTAGCGAAACATCCAACTGTTGCCACTCCTCAAAAGATACGATCTCTAATAATTATAAATAAACTATAATCGTGCTTTTGGCAGTATATAAAAAAATATGCTTACAAATACCTTTTCAGCGCGTGACTAGTTTTGAAATACTTCAAGCTTTATTAAGTTATCCGCAGTTAATTTCATATAACTTTAGCTGGAATTAAATGGCATCGTTATTTTAAGTTTTACTGATAAGCAAAGGTATTATATCTATTTATTTTAAACTAAGAGGAATTAAAGACTTTTCTCAAGCATTGTATATGAAAAGATACAATCGTAAGTGCTAATTGAAAGCTGTAGTTTGGCGTTTTTTTAAAGATTTATTTACAATTGTATTCAATTCTACAAAATAAAGATGAGTGAAAAATCGCCTGAATATTCCGTCTTTTTTGGTGTCATGGGTTCTGCATCTGCTATTTCGCTCAGTGCAATTGGCGCTGCATATGGGACAGCAAAATCTGGAATTGGCATAAGTGCAATGGCAGTTAGAAAACCTGAATTAATCATGAAATCTATCATACCAGTTGTTATGAGTGGCATCATTGCCATTTACGGACTTGTTGTAGCTGTTTTAATAGTCAATGCAATAGATAAACCGCCTACTTATACTCTGTTTGCTGGATTTCTTCATTTTGGATCTGGATTATCTGTAGGACTCAGTGGATTGGCAGCTGGATTTGCCATTGGGATTGTTGGTGACGCTGGTGTCAGAGGGACAGCTCAACAGCAAAAACTCTTCGTCGGAATGATTTTGATTCTTATATTTGCTGAAGTTCTTGGATTGTATGGTTTAATTGTTGCTCTTATTATGGCAACTAAACAAGGAAAATGATGAAAATTAAATCTTTTTTTACAAATACTGTATATTCGTTGGTAGTTTAGAATCAACTTATTTTAAGACAAAATATGATATATGATGATTGTCCTTTATCATCTTATTTATGTATTTAAAACATTATTAAACTATATTAATATAATAACTCCCTTTATAATTTATCGCAATTTTTGTGCTCCAAACACCTGACAGATAGTAAATGATGAAGAATTTTTTCCCTTATTTGTTGACTTTTATAAAACAGTCATCAGTTTAACACCGTCTGAGATTTCAGTATTTCAGGCTACAGATAAAACTCTATCAATTGTAAATGATCGTCTAAAAAATGATTTTTTGATAATATTAACAGAATCGTATTAGCATTCTAACTTGGCTACGGCTAGAGGCATGTTAAAGACAAAATATCTATTTCCATGTTTCATGTCTTATTTCATTTGTTATTTTTATAAATTTGGTAAAAGTGAATTATAGTGTGCACCAACAATGCCAAGTCGCCAATAAAGATGGCGGACAAAATAAACAAATACTTCCGCCGAACAGTTACGGTTGCTATTTCCCGCCATATAATTAGGACTTTTTACTGTTAATTTTTTTTTTTTTCATACTGCCCGGTGCCTTCAACAGATGCCCTCGGCATCTGTAGAAGGCACCGGTCAGAATTTTTTTAACTTAAAAAAAACATCTTACGGCTTCGCTAGCAGCGGGAGCGGGAACCTAGTAGCTTTGTTAGCACATTGAATATAAGGACTGTGTGGATAACAGAAACAGTTCATAACCAAAAGAAAAGAAAGATCGCAGAAAGAAGGAACATTCTCCATGCAAAATTTCAATTAAGCATGGCAAGCGCCCATTCTAGGGTTGCTCCTTTTTTGTAATGACCCACCCTTTGTAATGACCCCTTTCCTTCATGATCCGCCAGAACGGTTTACAACTCGGAACGTGATGCTTACCGTTGGTAGTGGGGTGACTCCATGCCCCTTCTCATAGAAATAAACCGCATTTTATAGAAGCATCGTTTCATCCTTATAGCTGCACCACAATTTCTTAGTTTATTTTAATTAGTTACACCGCATTATTTAGTTCAGTTCCCAATTATCAATTGTGGAGACAACATCGACCCCACTACACCCAAGTTCATCAACTCGTAAAAAAATATATTCCACTCACACTTCATCCATTCTGCCGGTTCGATATCAAACCATTATCAATACAAAATTTCAAACAAGCATTCTTTCCTAACTTCATCAACTCGTAAAACATTATATATATATATATACATATTTAACTCACCCTTCATCCATTCTATAGGTTCGAAATACTCTCGGCATAACAAATCATGAAGAGAACCAACCGTTAGAACCCCAAAAGAATTACGAGAACTGCGAAGAATTCCATTGCAGCTGTCTTTTAAAGTGAGAATGCAGACGATTTTTTAAAGCGCATACTGAGAATTGAAAATTGTAAAAGAATAAATATTTTCTGTTTGTATTCACATTAAAAAAAAGAAAGAAGAAAATAACTTCTAATTATAAACTTAACTTTCTTTATTTAATAAACTTTTAATTATAATAAAGAACAAAATTAAAATCTATAATCGATATTTTTTTATTATTTTTAATTTAACATTTTTCGTAATATAGTTGAAGTTTATGTACAACTCAACGATTGCAAAAAGTAGTAAACAAAACAGCATTAGGGTTGCTAGATAGAGATCCGATGGGTTGCAATATTGGCGACAAATTCGGGAGCACACTATTCTTCACTTTATCCATAAATTTATCAATCAATGATGCAGATATGGCATTTTAAACTTTCAGATCTAATGTGAATTGGGCAATATTTATTTCTATTTCATTTTAAGGAAACGCTTTGATGCAGGAAAGCAATCAAGGAAAAGCAATCATTTTCGCCAAAAAAAAAAAATTAGCGCCAAATTTTAGCGAACTGACCGATTGTGGTGCGACCAGCAGCAATAGCGTAACGGTAGCAAGAAGCGCCACCGAAAAACTGCCAAGCTTGCAAGGCGCCAAATGATTGTATATCAAAGCTTAGCCTCATTTAATATTTCATCCACCATATGGCAAAATTCACCATACCAGTAAAATAAATACTTTAGCTACTACACAAAATAATAGTTAAAACAATAAATAATATATATTAGGACTTTTTTATTAAACATGTACTTGCGATTCATCACAAAAAAAATCGAAGAAGATGTCTAATTATTTCCTGCTGTGATTAATCGCCAAAAGTGTAGCGTTAGATATAGATGAAATTTCACTATGCTCGCCAATGTCCTGTAGTTAAGCCTTAAGTTCAACAATGGCAGTAGTTAATTCGCTAATATTTATATTTTTAACCGGTGATTATAATTAGCTTCAAAATGGTTAATTTTTTTTCTGTACATAAAGTTTATTTTGTACCATAAATGTCTGAATTTTTAAGTCTCCCTTCTAAGTTAGAATGTCAAGTTAGCGAACTCTAAAGACAAGATAGCTGCTAAGATAAGCAATGCTATAAAGTACATTAACAAAAAAATACTTTTTTTTTATTGCAGCCATGAATTTTATCGATTACGATTGTTCTATTTACAAAGACTGTGTTTTGAATTTTTTCTTTTTTTATTCCTTTCTGAACCTTTTTTTCGCTTATTATTCTAGAATTAAGAATAACTGCCTTAGCCAGTCTGAGCAGTTGAGAACTTTATTAGAACACTTGAAGTCATAAGCGTCTGAAGAAAACATCAGATAAATTTTTTCAATATAAAAAAAAATAGTTTCGCTAGCTGCGAGAATGGGAACGTTCTAACCTTTGTAATACATTAAAAGTAAGAATTCCGAAAAATAGCACGTAGAACGGGTACTAAAATAAAGAAACTAAAAGAACTAACCACTATCAGGGAAACTGCTTCCAGACACTATCAAATCCTTTAAAAAAATTCAAATCACCTTTCTTCTATTTTTCAGTAATTCAGTGGCATATACAGACATATAGAGAATCGTAAAACAAGGCTATAAAAGCGAAAAAAATTTCTAAGAATTCTGTATAAATAAAGACTTTAATTAAGACGAAAATTCTGAAATAAAAACAAACAGTAAGAAAAAAATTGAAGGACTGATAATTTTTATTGTAATAATAAACCTAAAAATTTGTTCATTAACAAGCGTAATAGGATAAAAAATACTGGAATGCTTTTTAAAAAAAATAGTACTAAAATATTTTTATTATTATTGAAAATAATCTCGCTTCAAAAATATTAGATTCATATATTTTTTAAATTCTTAAATTAATAATGAAGTATTAATTATCTTTACTCTACAGTTCTCCGGAAAATTCGTACAATAAGTATATAACTGAACAAGAAAAAAGGTTAATTGAAGGATTAACATCGGAACTATTCCACATGATTATTTGGGTTACCATATTGGCGATAAGAGCCATATAAAATGCGATTTCAATCTAATTAATGCATATCGATCTGATTAATGTTATCTTAAGAATCACTAAATCCAATCCAAAAGTATATCCAATACGACGCAACAAGCTTTGTTGTTGATCAATGGGTGCCGGATTATTGAACGCATTTTTTTCATGTGATATTTGTCCAAATAAGTGATAGATTTAACATGAATACGATCAACGGTGCATATACATTTAATATAGGCGAATGTGGTATGAAATCTGGCGACGATAGTATAACATGTTCTTAAATTTAATCAAGGAATATTGAATAAATTCTAGTTATTGTCGCTTAAACAGATTGTAAAGATAATATTGTAATTGTCAAACAATCGAATTCGAGATTTTGACGAATTTCAACGTTTAAACTTCCCTGTGTTCCAAAATTGCATTTAAAAAACTTATGTATCTCCATCAGTCTGTCTGTGTGTAGCAAAGCAAACTCAAAAAAATTGATCTTGACTGGTGATATTTGGTATACGGTATTTACATCAAACTTGTTGATTTCTGTCGCGTTTAGAGCAAAAATCTTTCAAAAGCAGTCTGTCTGGCTTTGAGATATAAGTCAACACAAAATATAAGTAATCATAACACGATGATTACAAATTGAAGAGAAATAGATAAAAAGGATTTGGTACACATTTTCAATATCGATTGTATAAACACGTGTCAACGATTAAGCGAAATCTAATGAGTGGGTTGGCCATCTGTCGATATGTATCTACAGAAAAATGCAAACACGATCATTTAAAAACATAATGACGTAAATATATAAAATTTGATCTGTGATTTTATGACTATAATATAGTGTATTCATGCTGTTTGAATCAATTGGGAACAAACGCGTCCAAAACGCAAATTCCATTTTGGGACATTATTAATAGCAGGAATTTATCGCCAAGGATCGCATGATAGATTCATTTGAAAGCTGGATTCACGCCAAAAGTTAATATTTTGCAACTATTGTACAACAACGTAACGCAAGGTGTTCTCTGTGATAACACCTTTATTTGAAAGTATACGAGAAATTTTTGGAGAGACCACTTCCACTGATTTATGCAATGATCAGTTTCTTCATATTGCTTCAATGATAAGTTGATAATCTTCTTTTGATTATAGTTTTTATAATTCTGATCATCGCCAAAAAATACCAAGTGGAGCTATCACAAAATAAGATGGTTGGTAATGTGAACAACTGATTCAGTTTGGATGCTTTGGTTACCATATTTCATATTTTTATGACATATAGCAATCTAGTCATTGGCAAAGTAAATATACCAATGTTATTTCAAATCAATAGATAAGCTAAAAATATTAATTTTTATTGCAATTTTCCAAAAATTAAGGAAGAAAGAAATTCGGGATTAACTCAAATATTTAACATGATAATGTTTTTACCTTGAATTGTTATTCTATGCAGAGTATTACATCAGCTTTTGCAATCTATGTTCAAAGATTTTATTGAAACTATATATTTTAGAGAAAGAATGTCAGTTCTTAATCAATTCACAAATTTCAAACTTATATTGCCATATTATTTTGAAAATTCTAATTCATTATCTTCTGTTATTAGATTAAAAAAAATGTTGGTATGTTACAACATAAACTTGAACACACTGAATGCACCTATGCAGAATTTTTATCTTACCTTACATATCACTTTATTCGTCAATTTAGGAAATCAGTAGCTCCAAAAGGTTGCAAATTAGAAATATTAATTCAGTTTGTGTTCATAATCTTAAAACCGAAATTGGAAATTTTTTGTCATGTTTTGAATCGAAGGAAAACAGTACAAAAAAATCATAATAATTTCTTCACAAGATAATGAAATTAAACACCAAACGAAATTTTTGTATGCCGGAGAACATTATTCTATTCTATTATTATTATTTATTTATTATTTTTTATTGTTATTATTTATTAGTATTTATTATTTTATTTATTTATTATTATTTAAAACCTTGATAAATTACTTTGAAAACTTTGTACAATTCGGAGCTGAAAATGTGGCTCCTGTTTATCCACTTATAAAATTTGCATAGAAATTGAATTAGATGAATAGAACATAGAACAGATTTTTTTTCATTGAAAATTAAATCTATTCAATGATTTTTACGTAGGACGAAAAATTTCATTCCAATCTTTAGCAACGATATTTTTTTCAGAATGAAGTAAAACAAAGTTTACATCCCATATTTCTTTTTCCAAATTCTTTTACGAAGAGCATTTCAAGTGTTACCAACAACATTCTTTTGCAAAATCTCTTTTTGAACTTTTACAAGAATGTGAACATATTTTTTTTAACCCTCGTTGTTGTAATCAAATGTATTCTATTGAGATGTCGAGAAATCTTTCAATTTTTTTGTTTCTGTGTTGGTTTAGACTGCACAGAAACCCAGCACATATCTCTCCCCCCCACAAAAAAAATACTTGTACTTTTGGAAGAATTAAGTATTGTCATTTTGATGTTAATAATGAAACTCAATTCGAAACGAATAAAGTGAATTGAATAAACAATTTTGTTTTTCGTTACACTTTTGTTTAAATTCTTTGAGAATTTTTGTTTTATGTATTTAACTATTTGCATCGTGTTGCACTTAAAGTACGTTTGACTAATCTTTTACGTGTCTTTCGAAAAACAAATTAAAATTTCTTTATTTTCAAACAAATAGTATGCTTCACATGACAATGACTTGTATGAAAGTTTCTTCTGAAGTTTCCTTTTGTGCATGTTTTTTCGACTAGAAAAATAACTATCTACAAAACATTCTACTCTAAAAACCAAATTTTTCTAAAATTATGATTAATGGTTGTAGAGGTTGTTGATGGCTCTACAAATAATAATGAGAAATGAACTAATAGTTGCGGTGTAACTACTGAAAATGATGCTAAAAATTTCGGTGCAGCTATAAAACGCGGCTTATTTGACTATGAGAAGGGGCATGGAGTCTAAGCTATCCACGCTGTAGCATCTCGTTCGGAGTTCAAATCTTGCCAGGGAGCTCGCCAGGTTGGCGCGTTGGGAGCAAAGTTATACAATGGTTAAAAGGAAAAGAAAAAGAATCATTTATTAAAATGCATTGTAGTTCTCACATTACAATATTTGTCAAAATATGCATTAAAGGTTAGTATTATTATACATAAAAAAATTTTATTATTATAATTTCACTTTTGAATGCATTTTAGGAAAATTACAGTGGACAAGAACATACAGTTTTGGTTTCCATTTTGATTTTGATTTTTACTTTCTCGAATATATAATGTGGAGAAAGTATAATAATCGTCAAAAAAAAAAAAAATCGAAAATTCAGATTTTGACGAACCCCCGAGTTGTAGACCTCCTTGAGTTTAAAAAGTACATTTTTGGAAAATCCGCCCGTCTGTCTCTTTGTGACAAACATAACTCAAAAACGCTAAAAGATTTTGAGTACAAGGTTGACATTTGATATATGGGCTCTATATCAAATTTGAAGATTTCTATCAAGTTTTGAGAAAAACCCGTTTAGAAAAAGTTTGTCTATCTTCTCGTTCGAATATAATTTAATACGGTAACTGAAAAACAAAGAAAGCTAGATTAATAAAACTTTGTACACAAAATTAACATGTATAATCTAGTCATCTTTCAAATTTTGAGCCAAATCCAACAAGTGATTGACCAACTGTCAGTCTACACTTTTAGAAACATATAAACGTGATTATTCAAAGACGCAATGGCTTAAACAAATAATTTTTAAAATTTGTGGGTAGAAGTACAGTTTTCTGTCAAATTTTTGTTCCAATGGTCGAGAAAACCATACTAAAATGTAATATGAATGTATTGGATTCGAAAACACAACTTTGGATACTACTAACCGCATGCTAAGGATTAATCGCCAAATAACTCGCCAAGGATTACAAGATATATGCTAAACTGCTAAATTTACATCAAAGGTCAATATTTTATAACTATTCCATGCCAATGCCACCAATGTGTTCACTGGTACTACAAGTTTCATAGAAGGCAAGGCACAAAGTTTTGGAGGGGACCACGCTGGTTATGTTAGTGCGAATTCGCAAGAATGAAATGCCGCATTTCGGCAAGTGTGCATTGCATAATGAATATTATATACTCGCGCATTATCATCTTGCTTCACGCTTCACGAATATTATATGAGATAAAACCTTTATTAGAGAGAATGCGAGAAATTTTTGAGGAAACTCCACCCTTTGGTTAGTCATATCACTGACTCTCCGACCCACCCATACGGATAACTAATACTGAATGACCGGACCGCCGCAATATCAACACTAGCAGGAACTTTGATTCAGTCCTAAGGGCCATCACCCGCTACGGTACAGCCCTTCCCGAAGGAAGTACATCCCGTCATCGGTGGGAGGAGCCAGATCCCCCCCTTTGTGTAGCCTATAGGGTGGCGAGATCCAACCACAATATCGGAAGCATCTCATTCTCTTTTCGAGATGCCCCCCGGGGGTACACACTCTGTTTAAAATGAAGAATCCTTTTCAAACTACATGAGACTTTGCTAGCAACAGATATCAGAGTATGGAACTGAGGATGGCATTAACTTTCACACAATCAGTAATACGAAAGAAAAAGAATTTTTAGATGATTGAAATGTTTAAAGAAGACGTTCAGTTCCAAAATAAGTTGCATACAAAGATAATATTTGCATAATTTTCCTTATTTACCATCGATTAAAAGAAATATGGTACGCAAAATGTAACGATTATTTACATCGAGAATAAGATTTTGTTTCATCATGAGTATGAATCACAAACGAGGATGAACCATAAATTTCCGTCGTTTGTTTACTAACTTCAATATCAAGAGGTGAAATTTATCTCTAAAAATTTTTTTTATTAAAATTAATTTGTCTTTACAAACCGAAATTTTTATAAAAAAATTACTGAAAATTGTAAATAAAATATTACTGAAAAATTGTTAAATATTCTGTTTTAAGTTACCATTTTACAGATCTAATGAATATAATTTTTTCTTTGGTATAAAAATATGCGAAATAATCTTAATGCATTTGTCTTACTGTGATTCTACGAATCTTTAAGCAGCGTCCTTTCATAAATTAGTGAAGACGTATAAAAATGCTTGAAAACTCTGTAGAAATTTAAAAAGAATGTGATAATAAATGCATTTTGTTGACATAAAAATAACAGAATGCCTTAATAATTGGTAAATGTATATAAAGAGAGATATACCGAAATTTTGACAGCACCAATTGCAAGATCCATTTTGAAGCTCACGTTAATGAATGTTTAATAAAATAAGCACACTTCCTGTAGCTTCAAAACCCGATGCTAATGCAAAACATCAGTTCAGAAGAGCATTTAATGAAAATTCGGTCATGTTCATAGAAAATTCTGGCACTAATAAAAGCAAGCCCCTTTGATTTCACAAATTAAGTGAAATTCCCCTCCATGAGTTTCTTTCTATTTAAAATTGTTAAAGATGAGAAAAATAAAATTCCCTTTTAAAACGTTTTGGAATGACCACTTTAATGCATCTGTCTACCTAAATGACATCATAAACAGGCAATAAAGACCATCCGAATCTGTAGTACTTTCTGAAATATAACTCCCCCCCCCCCCTTTGTTGCTTACGTAATTCTCTCCCAATATGTTTGGGAAAGTAGCAAAATAAGTAATATTAATTTCTGTTTAGGTTGTACCAAATATCCATTAAGTGAAATGAGGAGCTTTATGAGTACCTAAAGTTTATCTTAGCTACTATGCAATAATAGCTGAAAAGATGTGTTTTAAAAGATACAATGGTATATTCTATTTCTGTTTCCACTTATTTTGTCATTTTTATGTTAGTACAAAGTAGAAGAATGAATTGTTAGAAGTATTTTAGTGAGTGCACACTGCCATTGGAATATTATATACTCTCCTATTGTTTAATTTTGCCGAATGTATTTAGTATAACAATTTCCCCATGATTTTTGATGAACTTACATAATGTATGTCATTATTATTTGTTAATTTTGTAAACAAATTATTATTTTATAAACAAAATTTATAAATTTTGTTTACAATTTACGTTATGTTATAAATAAACTGTTTATAAACAAATGGTTTGTAAATAGTTTTTTAAACAAAAGATTTGATAATACAATTGTTATGCAGTCTTGCAAATTTATTGCTTCATATGAGTGCTTTAGTCCTAAGAAAACGGCTTTTGAAGCTCTTCGAAGAGCTATGATTAAAAAAATTACTTGATTAAAGAAAATTTTGCATAGAAGAACCGTGCATACAAAATATCTTGTGACTATTATAAGGATAGTTTGGGAAAATCTATAGTTCACACAAAACAAGAAAATGAACATAATTGCTTTCTTGAAAGCTTTATAATTTTGACAATCCCTAAGAAATATCTTAATCTGTATCTATACTTAAATATCTTAATCTTAATCTATATCTATAAAGCTCAATGTGTGTGTTTGTTTGGCACTCTATAGGCCAAACCGTCTTACCTACAACTACCAATTTTGGCAAGTGTATATCTTGGAGGCCGGGAATGTGTACCTCGGAGCAATTTTTTGAACGTTTAATTAAAATTTTAATTCTTTAAAAATCAAGCGAAATTTTGATGTTTTTCCACTATAACTTCTGGATACAAATAATAGTGAAGTTTTTTCCTTCTTTTTTTTCCTCATAGTCCAAGTGATATTCTTTGCAACACTTTGAGTTTCAAATTCGTCTTTTATTCGCAATAACGATTTTTATAAAATTTAAGGTCAATTTATAAAAGTTGCCCGTTTAAACCTTAAAGCTCAATTATTGCATATTATGAAGTGGATACTAAGAAATATTTAAATATATGTAAAACGCAATGATATTGGAAATTTTGTTTATACAAAAGATAAATATTAGAGTTAATGAACCCAAAAAATCTTAAGGATTGAAAATAGGTAAGAAAAAGATATGGCTTAAATATATATTGAATGTTTTTTTTATCATACATATAGAACAGAGAAACGCATTGTCAGCATAAGTTATAGGAGGTTATTACCAACCTATAAAAGTTATACCGTTAAAGCATACATAATATGAGGATACACTACTGTCATCAAAGTATCAGAATTTCTATATTAAATTGAATGAAATTCTTAAAGAAGGTAGAGAGTCTTTTATAAATAATCGGGCCCTAGAAAGCTATTCATTTTGTCTTATTATCAACATTTAGATCAAATCAGACACTGGCGGTTAATAATTGCCATTTATTTAATACAGACAATATTAATAATGTTCCTGCGTGGTTTGACTTAATTATATTAACGTCCCATTGTAAAGTAACACTAGGGCAATTTGGGACTTACCTAGTAATTTTTAACCGCGGTCAGATGACGAGGACAACAAACGATCTGACAACCACCCCTCCCCCTCACCACATCAACGGGAGCACGTTTGGTCCTGATGGATTCAACAGACCCCTTACACGACGGTTCTTCGGTGGAATCGGATCTCGAACCTGAAACCCTACGGCAAGCGAGCCGAGACCTTACTACCAGGTCACTGCTACCCCGCTCCTATGTGGAAAATCATAACAACAAAAACTGCCGAATAACAACTTATGGACTACGAAAAAATAATGTATTTTTTCACTTTGCAATTATTATTCGTGGTTATTTAAAAAAATCACTAAATATGGCTCTATAAGCTTTGTATTATATGATATGGCTGTGTGGTTTTTTTTTTCTTATTTCTGTGGTTGAAACTGCACTCCCTGCTCACCATTTTGAGTTCATTAATTCGGTAAAAGAAAATTCCACAAAAAGGCTTCAGGGAAACGATTTTAAGGCATGTTCTGATGAGTGGAAAAAACGATGGTGAATGTGCAGTATAGTCGGAGCAGATTATTTTAAAGAAATTGTAGTAACATTTGAGTAATAAATTTATATCTTTTTTTACTTTCCAATATACGTAGCACAGAGAAAGCATAGTAATCTTCAAAAAATTCCAACTCGAGATTTTAACGTACCTTCACGTATTAGACCTCCCTGAATTTTAAAAACACATTTTTGGAAAATGTACGTCTGTCTGTCCGTTTGTGACAAGATAACTCAAACACGCTTAGAAACAGATGGTTGAATTTTGGTATACATATTTAAAATCAAATTTTTGGATTTCTGTCAAATTCTGAGTTGAATTCCGTTTAGAGAAAGTCTGTCTGTCCGGCTGTTCGAATATAAGTTAACGCCATAACTACAAAACGAGTTATATAGATAAGATTCGATATACAAATTTAACATCGGGAGTGCAATCACATAACAAATTTTGAGTCAAATCCAATAACGAAATAACCGTCTGTCGGTCTGTACTTTCAGAAACATGTAAATGTCATAACTCAAAAACGGAATGACTTAAATATGTGTAAATTTTGCGCGGTATCTTTTGAACTACATGTGCAATTTTGTGTCAAATTTTGGTTCCGATTGTTTGTAAAGATTTGTCTAAAACACAAATTTCATTTTTGGATACTATTAACGGAGCACCTGGGATTAATCAGCAAACACGTGCCAAAGATGATATAAAAAATTTAATCAAAAGGCGAAAATCACTCCAAAATTTTATGTTTCATAACTATTGTAGGAAAATGCCTTTTAAAGTTCTCTCAAGGAACTTTAAACTTTATAAGAAACTTAAGAGAAACTTTACTCAACTTTATAAGAAATTATGCGAGAAAAATTTGGCGACACTACTGCCATTGATTTAATTTCTTATGGTACCATTTCAAATACTTTTTGATCTCAGTAATAAGTGTTAATGTAATATGTTTACAATAGTGGTATGAGCAGAATGGAATATGAATTAATTAAAATATAGAAAACAAAACTTTATTAAATATAATATAGATGGGTAATTTAGTATTAACCGTATGCCAGTGATTATTGATAAATTGCCAAATAATAGTAATAATAGACAATGATAACATGTTTATTGTAAACCATGATTAATCGCCAAAACTGTCGCTAAAGTTGACATATTAAACCTACTGATTATGTTCGTCAATGATATTTGGTTAATATACAAATACATATTATTATTTATTATTACAATTGCTATTCAAAATATGTTAATACGATTTCTGTAGAACGTGAATGATTTGATTTTGTACAGATATTGCTATAGTCACAATGCACTGTACATTACTTTCACAATAGAGCAAATGAGATTAAAAACATTTTTGTATGAATTTATATCAGATTTTAAGTGTTGGTTGGTTGGTTGGTTGATTTTAACATTTTGAGTGTCAAAAAACAAGTTAAATTTTTTTTTAAAATCTCTAAAATTATGCTTTTTGCAGTGATATTAAAATTAAAATTACACCCATTTCATTTTTGACTGTATATAGATATAAATAATTTTAAAAATCCGTAAGATAAAAAATTAAGACATTTTGTCGTAAGACTAAAAGTCTAATAAAAGGTTTCTTGAAGAATTGATGTGACAAAGCATAAAAAAGACCATAAATGCCATAAGATTTGCTCTAAATCCAATCCATATTAGATGATTGTATTCAAAATGTATTCTATTCTTTATTACCTAAAACGTTTTGGCATCAGAGATTATGCAATTCTCAATAATTAATTAAATAGAGAAACTATCTGAATAAACTGAACTTTAATTTACTGAAAACCGATTAAAAGCATATTATTTATGAAAAACCAACCAGCTACTTAATTGAATCTCATTTTATGATTTCAAAAATTACAAATCATTCTTTCGGTAACAAAATTCTGTAACAAATCATTTCAATCATCATTCTTTCTGTAACAACTTCCATAACATGCCTAATTACAAACAATGCAAGAGCTAATTTTTCCAATCAATTTTTAAAATTTCAGCTCTTAAGCAATAGCTTATTATAACCAATACTCTCGAATTAAAGGAATTAAGGAAATGGAAATACGAAAATATAGTGCTTGCTCTTTAATTCATTATTATTATTTGTTATGTTAGTTAAGAATAATTAACTTCCCATAAACTACTTTAAAATGATTCGAATTTCAAACCATTCTTAATGGCGTCTAAATTCCCTTGAACTGTCTTATACCAGTGCCTTGAGGTTACTTTTCTCTCCGTTTAATTAAAATTGCATGTCTGCGTGGGAACAATGTCGTAATTATTAATTCTGAGAAAATGGAACAATAGAATTAATTTAAATTTGACTTTATACATTCATTCTAATTAGTCCTTTATGGGAATCTATCGAACTTTTGTTTATAATATTAAACATATTATTTCGTAAATTTTCTTGCAGGTTTAGCGACCATAATATTTGGAACACAATAAGAAAATTAGACCGCTTGAACTTCAGCTACAAATCTTGGGGAAAATGCACTTTGGTGGGTGGAAATATGTACCTCAGAACAAGGTTTTTGAAAATTGAATTAATTAAAAATTAGCCATATATATATATATATATATATATATATGTAAACACATATTTTGAAGCAGTTTCATGTCCGAAGAGGGAAAATACATTTTTTAATTTTAAACTTCGCTTTTTTCCATCATGAGAAGCATAATTTATGGATAAGCAAGAAGAACATCTACAGCAAGACACAAGAGCGAACGAAATATTTATTCTAATGATTATATACTGTGAGATTCTGATAGGGACTTCTTTACATGTGTCAATTTAGGTAAGGGGAAAATAGGCATATTTTAAAAGAATTTGCTTAGACTGATAGATTTTGATCATTTCATTCAGAGTGTCGATTTTTAGAACTTGTCGATTTTAGCAATTTTGGAACTCGTGTAGAACTAATGAAATAAAAAAAGTATATTGTTATCAGGAAATAAGAGAATATATTAGAATTCAATTAATATGGGTAAAATGAAGATAAAATTTTAGAAATAAACTAGGATTTAATTTAGAGATATTACACACACACACACACACACACACACACACACACACACACACACA
>JAPMOR010037244.1:25169-35940 GCA_026543865.1 Argiope aurantia | reverse complement strand
ATAGAGAAGTCTCGTGATTGTTTCACACCAGTTTAAACTGGTTAATGACTTAAATTAATAAAGACTTAAATGACTTAAAAATAATGCTATAATGACTTAATGACTTAAAATGACTCAATAAGTCATATAAGTCATATAATGACTTAAAAATAATAATGTACTCACATTATAACTTAAAATATGCGATCGCAGATTTCACTAAATTTTTTTAATATTATTTCATGACTTGTTCTAGGTGAATTTGTATTCTTGTAAAAGTAAAAAACGGCTTTCTCGAATAGAAACCCTAATAGATGTTCATATTTATATTTCTCCATATTTCATTAAAATTTGTATCCTACATCAATTTATTATTAGAAAAACCTTAATTCCACAAAATCAGAACCAAAACTAAAATTGTTTAATAGACGCAGTGAATATGAATAACATAAAAAATCAGCAATGAAAACCTCGAGAAATTAAATTTAAAAAAAAATACTTTCAAAACGTGTGCACATTTCATTTTATTGCAACACATAGCCAAATTATGTTTATGTTCCAATTTAAACTCTGTAACGCCCGTTCATAAGATATATAAATTATTATCACAAGGAGAAAAGACTTTCATCTACGAATTAAAGATTTTTTTCGGAAAAATATGTTCATGAAGTTTAAAATAAAGTCATTATAGAAGAAAAGGGACCGAGGTGGCCTGATGGTAAAGTCTCGGCTTTGGAAGCGGATGTCTTCAGCTTCCAGACCTAATTCCACCGAAGAACCGTCGTGTAAGCGGGTCTGGTGTCCTTGTAAATCCGTCGGGGCGAAATCTCCTCTTGTTGTTGTATTGTGGAAGTTGTGCAAGGGTGTACCAGCTCAGATATCGTCCTCTTCATCTGACTGGAGTTCAAAATTCCGAGGTTCAAAATAACCCTGGTGTTGCTTTAAAACGGGACGTTAATATTATTAAAACTAAGCATTATATGAAAAAAGGTTGCATTCCACATATTTAAAGGGGCATTTTTAAACAATAGTGATGATTCCCTTAATGAAATTCTAAAAAAAAATATCCAGATCTTAATGATGTGTGTAATTATACATACCAATATAAAAGCAATTCGTTGAAACTGTAACATAAATGAAATGCAATAATTTACTTCTTACGAAGATGAATGTGTATGCATTCGGGGGACAAGTAGAAGCTCGCAAATCCCTCGTCTTTGCTACGTCTCATTGAATCTAGAGAAATGTGATCACAGGAAAAAGAGCGAAAGATACATCACGTTGTGCTGACTCTACATGAAACGATCTAGGTACAAATATTGCGAAATATATCTTCATCTTAGCTGGAAGGACACAGGAAATTCCATTACCATTTGTGAATGGTCATATGGATGGATAAATAAAATTGATATGGTTAGAAAAAAAAACTGGACATTGAATTAAGTGTAATAATAAAATATATAGTAAATAAAGGAAATAAAATATCAGGAAAATTACAAATAAATTATTTTAGCTCCAAAATTTTGGGTAACGCCTTTTATATAGATATAAATTAATTATAAATTTATTGATTAACTATCATGTATATTTTTGAAATACAATTTAATTTTAAGCAGATGAAATAACTTTTAAAAGAGAACTGGAAAGACGCCAATCTTAAAAAAACCCATTAAATCATAAATTATAAATATGACTAATTAAACTATTTTAAGATTGGGATGATTATTACATAAGCAGATATAAAATACAAATATTAATATAAAAACATTTTCAGATTCGGAACTGCATGGGGTTATGATAATCATGAAATTTGCGAAGCCAATTTCTTTAAAATAATGTTTGGAGTCAATAATACCTGATGGACAGTTCTTGATGTTTCTAAATCCGATTGCCCTGAGATGTTTTTTCCCCCATATGGGATGAATTTTAGGTATCAAGTTCCTTGTCAAACTCCTCCTATAAGTTTTTAACACATTCCTGGAAAAGAGTATCAGCTCAAGTTCCATTCAAACCATCTGAGTGGGCTTAAGAGGTTCATTTCACAATAAACTAAGTAATTCTTGCAAATTTTAAGTTTCTACAACTAATTGACTGCAAAGAATTTTGTACAGTTTATTTCATGGAAATTGAAATATAGCATCTGAAGTGTTAGTGAAACAATATACGTATATTACGTTTACGTATATTCGTAGTATGCGTATATTTTATAGTATTTTATGTTTAAATAGAAAAAAAATGTAATCAAAACTACAATTGCATACAATGCTATTTATTTCTGTTCAATTAAACATCTAATGATGTGTTCCAGCAAAATTTTTTAATACATTTTTTCGTAATCTCTTTTTTAATAAAAATGATTAAAATATCTTTGAATAAAACGCTTAACTATTAAAAAATTAATTAAATTAAAAACACTATGTAGCAGGCTCAATTTTTATTGTATTCTCAAATTTATCACATTCAGTTCTTCATATTGCATTAAATGAAAAGCATTATTATGTTATTCGCGGAAAAGGATATTTATAGACTCATAATAGACATTAATAATCATATTAATAGACTAATTATAATTTTGCTTTCTACAGCATAATAAATTATACAGAAGAAAAAAATTTAATGCTACTAAATTATCCATGCTACTTGACTACGATGCTGAGAAAAAGCAACAAATCCAAATTCTTTTGCTTACAAAATTGACCTAAATTTGGGAGCTTTATCCCATGACTTCATATAAAATGGTAATTCTTACAAATCTGATTTGCGAATATACATATCAATAATTAAAAAAAAGAGAGAAGAATATATGTTGTTTACTAAATCCCTGCAGTATGATTATGAAAGAATTATCTTTTATAAAATAAAAAGATATAAATTAGAAAATTATCAGGTTTAAAGATAATTTAGTTAAGAAAAAAAAAACTATTTACATTATTTTTATATGTATATCTGTCAGTCTAAACACACCACTGAAAAATGGCCAACCAAATATCCGATTTCAGTCAACGAATACTTCTGAAAATGAAGAAGCAAAAGATATATAAAAATAACGAAAGCTTTATAATTTTAAGAAGAAAGCAGTAATGAAGTACATTCTCTTAGTAAAGCAACAAGGTATTGAATTAAAGGGAGTGTCTGTTAAGAAACAATTAACGAGAAATAAATAGACTGAAGAGTTATTGAAATTTATGTTTTCAATGAGATAAATTTTGTGTGATATTCGGAGTGTTTGAATGTTGTTTACCGGAATTTATAGAAAAATGTATCACCATGTTTTTTTTAATTATAAAGCCCTAACTCGAATAACGAATGTATACATTCTCTAATTAATTAAGAATTTATTGCTTATTATTTAATTTTATTTATTACTAGGCGCCTTTGGCGACCAGCCGATTCGCCAGTATTACCGCTCGCTACAATTTTCAATTAAATATTTTAAGTAACTGGTCTCTTAAAGGATTCTCAAACAAAACATTTTTAATCTTCAAATTTTGATAGCCATATCAAACTTATACTGTTTAGATCGTTTCGTTCAATTTATTATATATATTTTGCTAATTTGTTGTCATTTCCGGCAAAACTTCAAAATTCATTTAAAATGTAAATGATGAAATTGCAATTAAGATATTTTTTAATAAAACCAAGCGTTTTATTTTATTTATCATATTTATTGTTATTTATTAATTATTATTATTATTGAATGTGAGTATTGCAAACAGAATCGCTCGGTATTTAAGTTTTATGTTAACTACAAAATATTTTTCATCATTTATGTAATATCTCAAACAAAAATTCAACAAAAATTTCTGAGATTCAGCATAAAATTCAGTTTTTAGTTTTGCTTTCAAAAGGATTGAAATGAAATCAATAATAATATTTTGTTCCGGCCTATAAATATATTTCAAAAATTATAAAGTCTAAATTTAATGCAGTAAGGTATCATATTCTGAGAAATATTCTGGACACACCAAATTTTAAATAAATGAATGTATGTTTCTATTTTCCACAATCAACTAAGACTGATTTATGAATATTAAAAATTTAGAAAAACTCAACATTTTCATAATCTTTGGCCAATTAATCTTGAGAAACATGGGCGCTGCTTGGCGTATTTTCTTTGAAGCGATTGATGGAAAATCTAAAATTATCCTTTTTTTATTGAATAGTGATATTCAAATTTTCATAAATCAATCAGTTTATGTGATTGGAAATTAACTCTTAAAAGTCAGTAATTTAGTTGATATGAAATTATGACCACCATAAAATTTGTGCTTTCTCTTGTGGTGTATGCATTCTCCTTAATATCCGCTCGAATAAAACATCACATACAAAAGTACTACATAGAACAAATACATAAAAAGTAAACATAACATTTCAATAGTTGCCAAAAACAAAAGAGAGAAAAATGCAATTAATAAGCAGACGATATTTAGAAAAGTATAGATATTTAGACTGGAAAATGAAATTATCTGAAATTAAAAACACGCGCAGACGATATTTGCAAAAGTAAAATTATTCAAACCTGAAAAGGAAAGTATATGAGTTATTCCATCAATAAATGCCATAAGTTTGTTTATATCTTCATTATTTTATAAAACATCAAAATGAGTCCGGGACTAAATAAACACCCTGTATAGAGAGTGTAAAAGATCATAAAATAATTTTTCTTGAATTTATATTTCATATTTGTTTCATTTCCTACAAACACGTGCCGAAAATTATATTTTTGCAGATTTCATTTCCAAAAAGATTTAATTTATTTTTAATTGGAGCTTTAATCAATGTGATGGCAACAATTCGAAAAAAGCAAATTTTTTCCCATGAATGTGAAACGTGCTTAATCTTAATTTTTATTTTTTACGAAATAAATTTTTGAAAAATATAGCTAAAATATTTATTTAAAAATTCATTAAAAATAGAAATTTAATTTTAAGATTAAAACATTAGTATCATTTAAAAGATAAATTTTTTATCTTTAACTTCATGTAAAAATCTTTTTTGTGCGGTAATATTTTCGGAAGTTATAGCAGAAACACGTCAAAATTTCGCTTAATTTTTAAATAAATAAAATTATAATTAAAAATTCGAAAAATAACCCCCAGGTGCACATTCCCGGCCTCCAATGTATACACGTGCTAAATTTGGTAGATGTATGTTGAATGGTCTGGCCTGTAGAGCGCCAACACACACACACACACACACATTGAGCTTTATTATAAGTATAGATATAGATATAGATTATCAGAAGCCAAAACTTAATTTATTGTTCTATTTTAATTATTCAACATCACGCTCAGCAATCGATTGATAATTCTATTAATAGCTGATACATGATAATTCTGGCAATTATATTAATAGTTGGCAATGATAATTCTTTATTAAAAGCTGATTCAGCTAACATTTGTAATATGTTAAATGAGGCATATACACAGATGTGTAATGCCTCATTTAACTGTGTAAATGACTGTGTAAATGAGGCATATACACAGATTCCTTCCAAGTATGAATCTCCAGATTTTTTTTTAAATAAATACAGAAAGTATTTGAAAGTAGCTTGAAATTCTAATGAATGTGCTTTATAATTGTTTTATATTTTATTTGGATATATTAAATAATAAGGGTCTAAAATCCTTATGTTCATGTACGATTTTAATAACTAATTATGCATGCATTTGCATGTATTACGTTTAGCCATGTGCTTCTATTAAATATACTTAACTATTCGGTACTTAATAGTTAAGGAACTAGTACAACACGTTGTACTATCTCTTCATGAATATATGCAGACATATATTATCGTCTACTTCTGGTTTAGCAGTGATATCATCGCATTTTATGCAGTTCAGGCTTACTGTTTAATTTTAATTACTAAATATTGTTCTAAATAAAATTTGATGAAGAAAATGAAACTGATAAAATGTGTTTAAATTTAGAATTTTTCTATTTTTAATTTTCAAATAATTTAAGGTATTTAGAATTCCATGCTTAATGATTAGAGGCCTTTGGATTTTCTTTAGTATATTTGATACAGAAAATTTTGAATTTTATCCAAGAGATAAAATAAAGGGATATTATCTTTACTCAACAATAGGAACTTCTACCATTGTTATAGTTATAAAATATATAAACATGAATGTTATATATAATAAACATAATATGATATATAAGAATGAAATAATAAAATTAATTTAAGGTTAATGAAATTAATTGTATATTATAAGTAGAGAGAGAAAATAAATTATCTGCTATTTTTTTAAAAACTAATTCACAAAACAATAGAAAAAACTTGCAATTTTTATTGTTGTTACGAATTGTAAATCAAAACAGAGTATTTGTTACTTTATATAACTCTAGACGTCTTTGGCGACCAGCCCGTTCGCCAATCTTAATGTTCGTTAAAATTTTAACAATTAAATTATTTATGCAATTCCTACTTTAATAGATTCTTCATCAAAATATTTTAAAACTTCAAATTTTGATAGTCATATAATTCACTCATAATATTATAAAGGCCTTCAGTCATAACGTAATATGTATCTCTCTGATTTTCTGTTAGCTCTAGTGGAATTTATGCTTTAAATTAAAATGGAAAGAATTAATCTGCAATTAATATAATAATATTTTTTACTGAAACAAAGCATATTTTTATAATATGATTACTGATAACAGAATCACTGAGGGTTTAAACTTTATGGGCACTAAAGAATATCTTTCTTAATTTATGTAATATCTCAAGGATTTGTGGACAAAATTTTCTCCGAATCATCATGAACAGATCGATTAATTAACAATGTTTAATTTTAAATGCATCAAACACTAAGAAAATAAAATGAATCGTTTAAAATAATCTGTCGAAAACAGGTTTAAAAAAACTACATAAAAAACGATGTACTTAAAACTATAAGCATATACAAAAAATATATAACTAACATAAATACAATTTAATTACAAAAGCATGCAACTAACCTAAAAATAATTTAAATCAAGAATCATCCGTTGATAATATTGTCAATAATCAGAACAGAATGCGCATGCGTGAATTTTCAACGCCAGTTACGCTAACGCAAATGAATTTTTCTACGCCAGTTGGGATAAAGCTATGCAGATTAGACATTTTTAATTTCCTTTATTCTGTGTTATTTTAATTCAAAAGTACTTCAGAATGAATTTGAAAGTTCGATTAATTAGCAATGTTTAATTTTAAATGAATCAAGCATTAAGAAAATAAACAGACTCGTTTGAAAAAATTGGCTGAAAAATGTTAAGCCTAGCCTCATTAGCGTTGGGGGGAAACTGAAGCCTTACTCATTTGGTGGTGGGGAAAATGAAAATAATGAAAGAAAAATTCAAAAAAAGGGTTCACAGGTGCGCATTCCTGACCTCCAAGATATGCATGTACCAAATTTGGTAGCTGTAAGTCAAACGGTCTGACCTGCAGAGCACCAACACACACACAAACATTGAACTTTATATAAGTATAGATTTAATTCATGTTTATACTTTTATAGAGCATTTACAAACTAAGAAAAAAATAAGTTAATTAAAGAAGATAATGGGAAAAATTAGTTAACTGGCAATATCGTCAACTAATTTTTATCGTATTCTTACTTTTATCCTGCTTAATTATTTATTAAGAAATTGATAAATATCTAATAGAAATTATGAAATAAAAGCTGCATTGATTTAGATAATCCTATTTTAGAACAACAAGTCGAATTCGGCCTAAATGAATATCCCATTTGTCATGAAAACAATTTTCCCAACACTTAATGCATATCACAGAAAAATTAAAAACACTTTATTGCAGAAAATGAAACGTTGAATGTTTTATTTATTACCTATTCTTTCTTGTACTGAAATACAATATATTGTTTAACTGCAAACGCTCATCAAATAAATAATTGTCCTGCGAAAGGAATAAATGCAGCTCTTTATTCCGATGAAAATTATTGCCAAAAAGGACACATTTAGATAAAATGTATTTCAGGATGATAAAGGAAAATAAATTTGAAAGGACCTACGCTTATGGCTTCGTTGCTTGGATGAGTTTCCTTTTCCTTTGAGATGCCAATATTTAAATGTTCTTTCACTGCACTTTTAATGGAACGACATCAAATTAAGTTTTGATGAATGGGAAAACACAAAGCTAGTCGTTCTTTATTTGTATTCCGCTGCTTTATTTATTTGTTGAATTTTGCTTAAGATGAGTTTTGGAAGGCATTCAATTCTGATATCGTGTCACTGAAAAATTTAAAATATTAATACAGAGTGCGAAAAATGAAAAAATTACGAATACCTTTTTACTTGGAAATAAATTTTCCATTTTTATAGTATTTCTTTGTTTTTAAATGGCATATATTCAGTTAAACATTTTATATATATTATTTTTTGCCTTTTATACTTTATTTTTTAGTATCTATTATTTGAATTTGCAGTGGGGCATTCCGAAGGATTTTAATATAAGTAAGGCAGCATGTCTAAAGTGCTGACAACCCCGTTAAAGGTCCATTTGAACGCTGATAGTTCAGGGTTAGTAAAAGTGGAGCGTTACACGATAGACCAACGAGTTAACGTAAGATTTGAATTAAATAAAAAAAATCATGACAATTTTTCTTTAAATTGTTGTATTTTTATTGAATCGTAAAGCAAACAAGATAGGGTTATGTATGGAATAACACACATGGCAAATGGCCTCCATGGTGTTGCTGGCACCTACGCACTATTTTGTCGAAATTTTCCATGACAATTTTGCATAAATAAGGTTTAATTTCATTTATGCAGCTTTGGATTTCCTCCTTCAATACACACCTGCTTGTGGGCTTGTTGGCACAAAGATCTTTGATTTCAAATAACGCCATAAAAAGAAATTCAATGGCATTAGATCAAGCTATCTAGAGGGCCAATTCTGAATTTTTCGAACTGTGGCAGATATACTTTCCTTATTTTTGAAATATTGTTCAACAATAAAAAAAAAATTTATATCATGTAAACTCAATTTTTACTATTTCTAAACTACCTGTCAAATGTTTTTTAATATAGTTACCAACACTTTACTGTACTAATGATGGAAAATTCAAATCTTGAGTTGATGACTATTTTTATTTTATTGAAAATATACAAAAACACTAGAATGATAGAGTAAACAGTCTACAAGCTTTGAAAACACTGACAATCTTTTGAGTAGGAACTTGTAAAGAATAATTTAATCCTAATTGTATATTCTTTTCATTGTCATTTCGATTTAATATTCAAAATGCATTAATACTTGATACATTTCTATTGTGGTTATTTCTAATATGAAAACACGCAAATGAAAGAATGGTACCCTCTCAGAAGGAAAAATTGTTTATGGAACATTCCTGAAACTGGGCAATAACATGAATGTAAAATAAAATTCTAAATATTTACGTTAATTTAACTTAATAATAACACTTCGCTTTGGTGCTTTAAATATTAAGTGGATTATTTTACGCGATAGAACATTCTTTGTCAAAATTAAATGCTGAAACTCTCTACGGAAGTTTAGAGTGCTTTAAATGAAGTTTATTTCAGGAAATGAAAATAGGTTAAATAAATAATAAATAATTCAATTAATGCTAAACATATTTATCAATAAAGGACAATACACTATGTAAATTTATCATTCACAATGAAATGAAATAATTAAATTTTATTATTTCTGTTGCTTTCCTCAATTTAATTACAAAATATTTGATGATTTGACTAACTGTAATCTTTAATTAACAAAAGTGTTTAAATTTTGGAGTTGTACATAATTTTATTTAATTTATTTGCAGCGAATTAAAAATAAAACAAATAAAATGTAAGGTAGAAGAAATAAAGTTAGAATATAAAATTCATCTATGAATCTAAATTTTCCTAATTCAATTATAAAAATTAAAAATATGAAAAAAAAATTAAAAATTCTTGAAATGTGGTTTGAAATTCGTCATCAGAAATAAAAAAATAATTAAATTTAATATATATATCATTAAAATTTCTTATCATTTTAACTCTTTTAATAAATTTTGCAATTTATTTTCCTAAAAATAAGAAAGTTTTTGTAATATAAATAAGCATATCGATATAAATAAGATAATGAAAACCAGCGTTTATTACACATTCAGAAAAAAATTTGCAAGCAATAACTATAAAGTAAAAAATTTTATAAAGACTTTACTAAGTAGCCATAAATTTTATGTTTTCTGCGTTGAAAAGAATTTCAGTCTCGAAGATTTCAGTTCCAGTGAATTTCATATAGACTATGTATATTCTCATAAATTCTTCGATTTAGACAAATATAAAAAAGTATTCAAAATAGTTATGCTTTCGTTTCATTCTTACAAATCCGAAGTATATATACATATATATGTAAAAAATTTATGTTAATATAAAAAAATATAAAATGGTGAATATTGGAGATTCTTTGAGATTCGAAATTTCCGAAAGATTTTATTTCATATCTTGAGAAATATATAAAAATCTTGTAAACTTAAGTTATTTTGAACGTTATGGAAATAGGTTGTAGAACAGTATTTTTTTTTTTATTTCTTATATTTGTCAATAGAAGGAAAAAAGTAGAAAATGCATGAAAGAAAAAAATATATATAATAGAAAGAAAAAATAGTAACAAATAATTTTACAACTATTCCAATTAAATAACTAGCTTTGTGTTTCTGATGTTCTGTAGAAAGTGGAAAAGTTTACCTGGCAGTTACTGAAACGTTATTAAATATATTACCACAGTCGAATGAGAAATATATATCGGCAATTATGGCCTACCTGTTACCTGGCA
>JAPMOR010037244.1:907-21824 GCA_026543865.1 Argiope aurantia | reverse complement strand
TTAGTTGGCATTCAAAAGTTGACTAGAGGTCCAAATTCTTTGCTAAAAGACTCTATAAATTTTATAAAAAGAGAACGATATTTTATTTAATGTCCATATCTTAGAACTATCTGATTTTTACAAACCGTTTTATGTATTATGTATAACTTTTAATCTCTGAAAATGAAAATAAAGAAATGTGTTAATTGGCGAATGAACTATGGTATGATTGATATACACCGAAATTATAGGTTTTGTTCCAACTTCGGACGGAAATATATCTACTCCAAAGAAATAAGATAATTAGGGAATATTGAATATAGAAAATTAGTTAGTTTATTTTTATCCTGTGGCAAATAAGCAAAATATCTTATCAAAATATAACAAATTAGATTTTTAACAACAGTCCGAAATGTTAATAGTTAATAATTATTCAATATTTTGTTATTTATTAAGAGTTATGTTCCTTAATATCTTGAGCAATGAAACTCTACATCTACAGAACAACAGGAAATTGATCTATTCTATCATACTCAAAAGACAAAAATAATTTTCTAGTTGAAAGAGTGTCTCCATATATTCTGCAATTTTTATTTGTTAAAAATGTGCTTGTTCGCGCAAATTCGGAGATTTGTTTTTCTTTTATTAGTAGAAACATTTCACTGTTGTGAAACTTTCAATCGAAAATAAAGCAAGAGAAACGGTTAAGCCTATCGAATAAATGAAGTAAAAGGAATGAATCGTTTGGACTTTAAATTGAATTTTAAAAGTTAATGTAAAAAATTGGAATGAAAAATATTTCTTGTACAATAAATGGACAAAACCATTTGATAGAAAAACGGATAATCTGGAAAAGAAAATCTGATATCTGGTACCTGTAAACATATCCTAGAGAGACTTCATTATTTCGTTTCTCTTAAGTCTCGTAATAAATAGGTAAAATTCTTCTGCACAGAATTCTGTAAGATGTGTATTTTCATATATTATACGAACAAATTGAGAATTTAGAGCTGTGTGGAATTCTACAAATAAAAAGAGTATACACTACGTTGAAAGTAGAGCAATATTTTAAATAAATGATTTTATTCATCTTTAGAAATCATTTCTCATTCTACGAATGGCTTTATTTATTTTTAAATCATAATTTGAAATTTATTTGATATTTTAATTTAAATAAATTCTGACATTTAATAATATAGACAAATTCAAAAATAATAACCCGGAGATTTCTCCTACGATTTTGCATTCGTAGAAATATCTATTTCATCGGCAAAATCATTGTAATGAAAAATAAAATCAGAGATAATATGTGAATATATTTTGTAACATTTCCAGAAATTGAAGAAATAAAATTAAGAAAAAAAACTTTGCATTCAAATATAGAAATTGTAAGTTTGAAATTTTATATTGTAGTTAATTTTATTTCATCAAACCATATTTGCCATTAATCATATTTGCCATATAAATTTTTTTATTCCATTACCATATTTGATTAACATGGTAAATAAAAATATAAATACGTATGAGATATACTACATAATTGTACCAAATAACAATATAAATTGTTGGATTAAAAAAATATTAAAAATATTTAAATTAAAATATTTTAAATAATAATATAAATTAATCCTTAACAATCAGCTATTAGCTGATGGTTCTTTTAATTGTGAACATTTTCCCTCTAATTTATATCTATTATTTTGAATACTTTTATGTTTAATTAAATGTAACTAAGCAAGTATGAGATACACAATTACATCTATGTATTTAATAATTAATTACAATATATAAATTCATAAATCAATTTTATCATAGAAATATATAACTTCAAAATTAAAAAGAAACATAGAAATATTAATTGCGAAATATCGTTGAAAATGTATCAAACATAGCTTGTATATATTTTACATTGAAATGTTAAATTAAATGGAAAAACGGCATTTTAATGGAAAGGAAATATTTCATTAAAATAATATCTTAGAAAATCAAAGTTTTTTTTATATTAAAACTATTTTCTAATTGAATTTTCATGCAGTGGTTCAAATTCAAATCATATATGATTACAAAATATTTTTCCTTAAGTACGCGGATATCCTTCGAATTCATGCAGCTGGTTCGATTATGGAATTTTATTACTTTTATTAACCTGAATACAGCGACATCTATCGAATCACTTCATTTACATTAGAAAGAGAAATTAATAAACGAAAGGGTTCTGTTTTGTGAGAGAAAGTAATGCAAATAGAATCAACAATTTTTTTAAATATATGATTCATAACTAAGAACAGAAATGTTGGCCATTTTATTTAGATTATTACTTCTCATGCGAAGGAAGGATTAATAAACAGAAATGTTATGTTCTATAAGGGAAGATATTGCATATATAACTAAACATTTTTTTAATATAGGATTCACAACGAGGAACATAAATGTTGGCCCTTTGTGATTGTTCGCCTCAGGATTGAGATCTATAGCTATGGGCAACATATTGAATATATACAGATCGTCTCACCGACTAATATTTTATTTAATAAAACGGATATCCCTATTAAAACTATTAAAATCACAGATATATTGATGGTTTAAATTACAGAAATTACAATTAATAAATTCTCGTTTTATAACAATTTAAATAATTGGTTCGTGTTCATCCAATTTATTATTTATCTTAGAAGTATTATTTTACTGCCGATTACTTATTGATGATGTTAAAAATAGCAGCAGTTATTTGTTAAATGCTATTATTCTTAACACCGATATTGCGCTAAATTCTAATTTTGTACTGAAATTTCGCTTCCATCATAAGTAAAGGGTATCTTTGTATTGTTTAGTTGGTAACATCGTAGCTTTTATAGATTCCGCTGATTGGCACAGCTGAATGATTTGCACCTAAATGTTGTGAGTGGGTAATGTAAGAATTGGAAGTCCTCTTATATTGATTCTACTTTGGCCATTAAAGAAAACCGTGCCAATTTCAGAAATAATAAAAAAAATGCAACAAGTTGAAAGAAAGATGCAGACAAGGCAAAATAAAAACAAAACAGTAAAGGCATAGGGTAGCTTTGCGCATACATGGACACAACTTGAAGACTGGAATCTCTCAGCTTATTGTACGAGATTCTCTATTGAAACCATAACCGATTTATCAGAAATGTTACCTTCCAAAATCCATTATCAGCCTTTTATGATATATTCTGAAAAGTGAGTTTAAAGATAACTAAAAATGAGGAAATGCACCGCTTAAATTGTCCACATATTTTTAGCTTTGATAGCCAAATGGACTGTTGATTAATAGCTAAATGTACACTGCAGCGAAGCATTTTCTTGTGGTTATTTCAAATTAATAAGCTAGATAAAAGCAAATGTGGCTATTGATTTAATATAAGGCAAAGAATTTCGGTAAATGCACTGAAAAAAATTTAGGAGTTAATTCAAATACGGATAATTATTTCTATAAATTAAAGGCAATGAAAACTTATTATGAAGATGACGCCATTGATTAACTCCATTAGTCATGCAATAACGCCTGCGTAATTGTTTTTTCATCATTATCAAACTTCCGGGAGTTTTTTTTGAACAGTTTTTCTTGATTAACGGATTATGTCTTCAGAAAAGCAGAATCGATTAAACGCTGAGGTTCTTGGCAAAAAAAATTAATAATAAATAAAATATTAAAAAAAATAATCTCCCTCAGCATTTACAAAAACATTTGCGATTGTTAGATGCGTATCAATTTACGCTTGCGCGAACAAATGTGATTATTCTTTTATTAAACAGATAAAATCTATGATCCTGAAATAGATAATACATTTTGATGTAAATCCAGATGTTGAATTACAGTTGCCACGTAATTTTTTGTTATTCATTTGTTACTATTTTTGTTTACGGTAGAAAAGAATTAAGGAAAAATTAATCAGAACGTTTTTCCATTGAAGTATAATTCAATAAATAATCAAAATAATAATAATAATTCATTAATAATTTAATTACATTTTAAAATTATTTCATTAAGTAATATAACATATAGCAATGAAACATTGCGTAATGAGGAATATTTATAGCATAAATATTTTTTTTTCAATTTAAGATAATTAAATAAATATTACGTGAATTTATTATTGGTAGTATTTAGGATAGAAATAATGCCGCTAGACATTAAAAATTCCAACACCAAGAAAGAAAGCAAAAAGATAAAAGATATTTATTGTACGCAAACATTATGGCATGGAGACAAAATTGGCAAATTTTTAAGCAGTTTGGGGGTTTATAGGGGAGCAAAATTAGCTGAAATAGCTACCACCCTCTACAGCTAATACTGCCTTTATCCGCTTAGGCATGGAGTAGATCTGGGCTTTGGATGACAGAAACGGGCTATTCATTCAGTGCTGCTTCAAGTCTGTGCCACATTTCAACAACCATATAAGCTAGAAAGGGGTGAATGTCGAGTCTCTCAGTAACCCATGACTAGATATTTTCAATGGGTTATATATCTGGAGACCATGCAGGCCAGGTAAACAATCAAATGCTATATGTATCGTGGAAGGTTTCGAACACGATCTGCAACATGTGGTCTTGCATTATCTTGTTGTAAAACGGTGTTTGGCAGGTCTTTAAGATAGGGCACAAACATTGTACGTAAGATGGCAGAAATATACCTCTCCGCGTTCAAATCACCGTCCATCCGAACTAGAGATATGCATGTTATGTACCCAATTGCTGCCCAAACCATTACACAAAGTGCAGGACCCCTACGCCGATATCGAATGCAATCAGACGACAAGCGGTCTCCTCGGTGCCTCCAGACACATATTCGGCCATCAGAATACTGCGCGCAGAACCAGAACTCATCTGAAAAGACGGTATTGTGCCAGGCCTGTATCCATCTTTGTCTTTCGACGCACCAAAGTCACCATCTTTCTCGATTATGTATTGTCAGAGACGCCCAATAATGGTCTCCTTGTTGACAGTCCATGCTGCTTCAAACGTCCTCTCACAATGCGAAAGGATACTGTGATAACGCAAACATGCCCATTTCTTAACTAATGGTCCGCGATGTGGCTGCACTGCTTTGCAGGACGACCTCAGAATATGTCTGTTCTCTTAGATGTTAGTCATGGGAGGGCTTTCACATCCTGCATGCCGTTCAGTATGACCCTCAACAATCCATTAATTCAATATTCGCATGATAATGGTTGAATTTCGACAAGTCCGATGGGTGATATCACAGAACGATAATCCAAACTCTTGATAGGCAACAATCCTACCTCTACCGAATTTCGACACTTGCTGGTAAGCATTTCTTATTATTATTCCAGACAGTACATGATTCTAAGCAAACTCCAATTCTACAAAAATGTTTGTGAATGAGAAATCCATTACACAGTTTTTTCTTTTATGCAGTGCGTCAGTTGTCTTTCAAAACTACCAGCCTTCTACCGTTCCTGCTGTGTCGTTTAAAAGCACTGAGATACCAATCATTTCCATATCCCACCTTCTTCCTCCTTTCATGTGATTTTGACATTCGTCAGATCATTCTTTCCTGGTGATGCAATTTTAATGTCCAGCAGTGTAATTTTATGAATGAAGTCATGATAATTTTGTACTTTCAGTTTATTTTAATAAAACTAATTTAGTTCAAAATATGTTTTTGGCTTTATTGCATAACAATATTTTGAAAAATTGATATCCCTTTGAGTTTTAAAAACATCACAGAATAACAGATAATATCTACGAAATTGCATATATCTAATTTTGGATTGTACTTATGTTGTGAAATAATTTGGGGCTTTCATTATATCCCTATTTAAAGGGAATGATTTTCATTAAATATTTATATAAATTATTTATGTAGAATATTGAAAAAATTTTGATCGTGAACGAAAAATTGATAGCTGGTAGTTATTTAAAAAATCAAGATACCTCTTATTTTATATTATTATAATATGTTAATTAATCTATCAAAATCCATGGATAAAAAGTGTGCCTTGCACTGAAAATTGGAATAATTCTTTATCGGTGTAGGATTTGTTTAAAAAGAAAAAGAAATATCTAATCTTTAATTTCCAATCAATAAGCTATAAATACAAACTGAAGGGAAAAAAATACTACTATTTTGTTTGGTACACTACGTACCAATATCAATAAATTTAAAGTCTGAAATAAGACTCGTTATGATTTTTAAAAAGTTATAGATAATATATGACAAAAGATTTTTTTTATAAAATATTATGTTTGCCCGTATTTCTTTTCTTGAAAAATGATAACATATATATATGTATATTGTTCAGAGCCTTTCTTTAATCTGCTTTCATTACTTTTTCTCTGTAGAAAACATGATAATGACACTTTGGAAAAGTAGTTAAGATGTTTTCACTAAGCGCGTGTGATTTAGTAAAGCACTGAAACATTATCATTTCCTCACCTAAATAGCAAAATATCCTGAAAGTTAAGCATGTCATTATAGAAGAATGATTTTTGGTGCTAACGGAGATTCAAATCATTGTAAAATCTTGTGGCATTTAACTATTTCGAACATCGAACATAAGAAAATTTGCTGTGAATAAAATTCCTTAAATTTACATCAAAAAGTTGATTTTTTAAAATTAAGTTATTTTACATATTTTTAGCTTTGCTTTAGCATTCCGGCTTAATATTTTTTTTTTCATTTGAGATATAATATAATCATGGTTCTCCTTTCCTTCAACTTTTCAGCAAATATTTCAAATATAAGAATCAATATAAAATTAGGTGAATTATATAGCATTTGCCTACTTTCATATCATTTCTCTGTTGCATTAAAATCCTCATTTCATTGTGAAAAAACATTTAATTACTTAGGTCAGATTATATTTAAGAAATTGCTAAACTTTTCAGAATATCAAACACATACAAGAAACTCAATTATAAAATGAAAATTTGTAAAATTAGTATCATAAAATATTTAATGCTGGAAGTTGTATATTAAAATGGAAATAATATAGATTTTGTATTAATATGGTCAAATAATATTCATTCAAAGAATGCTTGAATTTATTAAATGGAAACCAAATATAAGTAACAGCAACAAAGTTTTTCTGCTTAAAAGGTGATTTTAATAAAAATCCCAATTGAAAATGATTTTGGAAATGAAATTTTGTTAGTTTGCTAAAAAAGCCTATTTTTTATTTCAATTTTTAAAACGTGTTAAAATATTAATTATTTAATAATTTATAATAAGGTAAGTATTATTCATTTTAAAATTATAGGTGTCTGTTTTTCATAATATTTTTTTTTCATTACTTGAATTGAATAAAAATTTATTGAAACTGATAAATGCAATGGTAATAGTTCCTTGATAATATAAAAATAATATATTATTATCGAGATACAGAAATTAAATAATTTCAAAGCATCAACATATTAAAACATCAATGAATAATTAATTAGATAATTCCCTTTTCGCAAGACAAAGCAGAGTAATTAAAATATATGTGCAAAATACAAAACTTCGTTTTTATAGATATGGGAGATTTTTGTTCTAAAAAACTATTAAAAAGAAAAATAATTATGGGAGGATAAAAAATAAACTTAAGAAAATATTATATAAAAACCATTCTATATTTAGCACTATACTTTGCAAATAATTGCATGTTTCCTGACAAATCCTACAAAAGATGATTCTTATAAAAATGTTAATTTAGTGTAAAACACCAACAATATCAAAGTGATTTCGATAAAAATTATTTTTATAACGTTATTTATTTCACTATCTATATGAAAATGCATTTAAACTTCTACTTGCTATTAGTGTCCACTTCTAGATACCTGTTGGAAGTTTCGATTGTATCAAATTTCAAGTGAATTCCTTATGTATAATTTCTGATTCAAACAAAATAATTGTTTTGTTTTCATAATTGGTTTGAGTGTCATTATATGGTTATTTTATATTATTGAATTTTTGCTTATTAGTGGTAGTATTCTTCTTATTTATTGTTTTGCTTTTCTTTACTGTAAATATGGAGTATCTCTTAGGCCTAATTTCAGGAGATTTTAGGGTCACGAGGAATCAATACTGTTAGACATTTTAGTCTGTATTCCTCACAGAAAAAAAATCTCTTTTTTTTGAATCCCTGCCTTCAGATTGTAAATTATCTTCTCAGAAAATAATCTTCCATTCTTAGCCTACAACAATGAAAGGATATCAAGTTTTTAAACACTTAATTGAAGAATGTAAATTACATAAAGTCTGTTGAAATAATAAAATATGTTGCAGAAATCATAAAACAATTATTCTTAATAATTAAAAAATGCACAACATAATTGGAAAAATTATAAAGAAATATTTATAATTATAATAGAGAAAAAAATCAGTATTTTTAAATAATATTTTGTGTAATTATCACAGTAAAATACCAAAATAAAATTAATATTTAAATTTTAAAAATGTTACCTTTAGTATGCATTCCTATCATACAAAACTTCTTTGTGCAAAAAATGGTAATTCTAATTTAAACAGGCTATTCTGTAGAATGCCAATATTTTTCCACGCAGATCTTCTTTATTATTACTACAGATAGTTTCTTCTATTCATATGCTTAAAAAGATATCGATAACTTATCACAATATATCATTAAACATTTGAATTTCTTGTGACGCTTCGCTGATCAAATATTTTCACATTGCCTTTTATAAGATAGCAAGAAAAATAATGTTAAATTTATAAATCTATACTTATTATAAAGCTCAATGTGTGTGTGCGTGTGTGTGTGTTGGCGCGCTACAGGATATACCATTCAACCTACAGCTACCAAATTTAGCACGTGTATACCTTGAAGGCCGGGAATGTGCACCTGGGGGTTATTTTTTCGAATTTTTAATTAGAATTTTATTTATTTAAAAATTACGCGAAATTTTGGTGTGTTTCTGCTATAACTTCCGAACATATTACCGCACAAAAAAGATATTTACATGAAGTTAAAGATCAAAAATTTATCTTTTAAATGATACCAATGATTTAACCTTAAAATTAAATTTCTATTTTTAATGACTTTTTAAATAAATATTTTAACTCTATTTTTCAACAATTTTTTCGTACAAAATAAAAATAAAATTTAAGCTGCACGAGCACGTTTCGCATTCATGGGAAAAAATTAGCTTTTTTTAAAGTGTTGCCCTCACATTGATTAAAGCTCCAATTAAAAATAAATTAAATCTTTTGGTAAATGAAATCTGCAAAAATATATAATTTTCGGCACTTATCTGTATGAAATGAAACAAATATAAAATATTATTTTTTCTAAAAAATAAATTCAAGAAAAAATATTTTATGATCTTTTACACTGTCGATATTATTAATCCAATAAATCAGTTTTATTTTAAGGCAAGTTTTGTTTAATATGAACAGGATATCCATTCAAATCAGGGCCACACAGCTAATTTGTAAACCTTTAGCAAGACACATATCTGCTAAAATGATCTAAATGGAAAATGATTATATTTTATGTAACTTGATTCAATAAATGCTCAAATAAATAACGAATTTTTGATTTTACATAAAGCTTCTGCTGTGGAAATCATGATTAACAAAATGTTCTTTTAGCATTAATATTTCAAATAAAAAGAGTTAATTTCCAATCAACTAAATCAATCACTTAAACTGACTGATTTATGAAAATTTGAATACCACTATTCAATAAAAAAAATTATAATTTTAAATTTTCCATCGATTGTTTCAAAGAAAATGCGCCAATTAGAGCGCAGGTTTCTCAAGATTAATTGGCCTAAGATTATGAAAATGTTGAGTTTTTCTAAATTTTTAACATTCAAACTTCATAAATAAGATTTAGTTGATCGTGGAAAATGGAAACATTCATTCATTTATTTAAAATTTGGTGTGCCCAGAATATTTCTCAGAATATGATACCTTACTGCATTAAATTTAGACTTATATTTATAAACCGGAACAAAATATTATTATTGATTTCATATCAATCCTTTCGAAAACAAAACTAAAAACTGAATTTTATGCTGAATCTAAGAAATTTTTGTTGAATTATTCTTTGAGATATTACGCAAATTATGAAAAATATTTTGTAGTTCACATAAGACTTATATACCGATCGATTCTGATTGCAATACCCATATTCAATAATAATAATAATAATAAAAATAAATAACAATAAAGATGATAAATAAAATAAAACGCTTGGTTTTATTAAAAATATCTTTATATTAATTGCAATTTCATCATTTCCACTTTAAATTAAAGTTGAAGTTTTACCGGAAATGACAACAAATTAGCAAAATATCTATAGTAAATCGAAGGAAACGATCTAAACAACAGTATAAGTTTAGTATGACTATCAAAATTTGAAGATTAAAAATGTCTTGTTTGAGAATTTATTAAGAGACCAGTTACTTAAAATATTTAATTGAAAATTGTTGCGATCGGTAATACCGGCGAACCGGCTGGTCGCCAAAGGCGGCTAGTACCAAATAATTGTGCAGCGTATTACATTTTCTTGTGAAATCATAATTATTGAAGTATAAAAAGTATATATTCTATTGCTTGTGTTTCGTCCATTTTCAGTTATATAAAATATCCTCTGCATTCGAATTGTATTTTTTCTCGTATTATATTCTGCTCCAATACAACATAATTTTCAAAAGTTTCTCTAGATGAATGTTAGGAATTGTAACACTTATTACTCTTTAGAAAAGTAAATATACTTTTTAAAAGATGAAAAAGAATTATAGCTTTTTTAATTTAAACCTAGCTTTTTTTTCTTCTAACGTCTCATAATTTGCAGAGAGCGAATATCTTTACAAGACATAATATATTTGCATAATTCCATCAAAACAAATATATAATATTTTCGGTATTCTTCATTTTTAAAATATTCGCTTGGCAGCTCGAAATGTACGCAAAATTTGATAACATGTTTAGAGCTATAAAAAGTAACAAAAACAAATTTTAGACGTCAGATTCTATGCACTAAAAATCTATATATCCAGTTTTCACGACCAAGAAATTTTGGGAGAAACGGAAATGTGAATTGATAACTTATATTTTTATGACTTAAAATTCCTGATATATGGAGTGCAAAAAAACTGATTATTTTTGTGATTGTCCACAAAAACGTGCATCGCAATTCAGGGATATTTTTTTAAATCTTGTTAAAATAGAAAAATCTTTTTTAAATCTTTTTTCTAGAATCATCTTAGATATTAAATTTTATATATAGATGATATACCGGTTGCGGCATAAATTCGTACAAACTTCAAATAATCATAATAAAAAAAGTAATGCTCGAAAAACATTGCGGTTTGCGGGAGTATGTTCAGGGAGCCTTTGGATTTTGTTATTTTCATTAAAAAAATTATTTAAAAACGACCGATAGATGGCGCTCAAACAACATACCAAGACTGTTCATGCAAATCAGTATAGCTATAAAACACAAGGCTGGAAATGGATCTGTCATTCGACACCAGTAGCATGCTATCTCTAACGGATCGAGCATTAGTGGTTAAACTGTTCTATAAGAACTGTGAATCCGCGCTTAAAGCATTGCGAAAGTTACGTACGGTGAAAGGAATTAAGGCGAAGAAAAAACCAATTTCATTGAATGGGATATTGAATTTAGTTCGCCGTTTTGAGGAAACGTGTAGAGGATCATCCACGAAGTGGCAGACCATCCGTCAACGCTGACCGCGTCCCTGTTGTCCAAAGAGTCATGAGAAATGTGGCAGCCGAGACTTCAACGGGGATTTCCAGCCCCCGTGAAGCAGGTAAAATAACAGGAATTCAGGAAAGGTCGATTCGACGTATTCTGCACGAAATCTTTAAACTGCATCCGTACAAGATAGAGGCATTTCACCAGTTGTTGCCAGCAGATTGCGAGAAAAGACAAGCCTTTGCAACATGGGTGCTCGCACAAACTGAACGTGACCGAATATGGTTACTGAACATCATGTGGATAGATGAAGCCCACTTTTCATTGCATGGTGACGTCAATACGCAAAACAGTCTTATCTGGGCAGCATCTAAACCTCGTGCGTACACGACCAAACCACTGAATTCTCAACATGTGACTGTTTGGTGCGGTTTCACTGCTTCCTTCATTCTAGGCCCTTTCTTTTTTGAAGAGCGTTGCCATGTATCCGGTTGCAAAACATGTTCCCTCACAGCAGAACGCTATCTTAGGATTTTGCGAGACCACGTTATGCCTGCTTAGCAGCAAAGACGCGCTTCCTGCAGGATGGTGACCCGCCCCACGTTGCTAGTTCCATTAAGACGTTCCTCCTAGACACATTCACTGAGGACAGAGTGATAAGCAGAGGATGTAAGAAGGAGTGGTCCTCACGATCGCTAGATCTTTCTCCAGCGGACTTTTGGTTATGGGGATACCTGAAATCTCGTGTCTACCGGGTCTTTCCTGCCACTTTGATGAAACTGAAAGATGCCATTCAATTGGCCGTTAGTGGCATCGATGCCGACTTGTTACACGCAGCTGTAATAGGCGTATTTACGCGCCTCACTTGCTTAATGTCTTGTGGTGGCGGTCATATTGAGCATATTTTGCTTTAAAATAAAATGTCTTATAATGTTACTGTGCTCTGTTTTCCTGCTTTGCATAAACCGTCTCGGTATGACCGTGTGAGCGCCATCTATCCTTCATTTTTAAATAGATTTTTTAAATGGAAATAACGAAATCCAATGGCTCTCTGAACATATTGCCACAAATCGATTGCCACATATTTTTTTCGAGCATTACTTTTTTTATTATGATTTTTTGAAGTTTGCACGAATTTATGTCGCATCCGGTATAAAGTTAGATTATATATTTAGCATGTTGGTGCCATGTGATTCACTTTTAATTCATGCATATTATTTAATTAGCTCACACTTACTATCTAATTAAATGATGACATATCTACTGCAGTTAAGAGGTAGATAGGTGTTTTCTTTGAAAAAATGTAAATAAAAGACTTACAAAATGACCATCTGCTATGAATCATTATTTCCTTATTTTAAACTGCTTAGTATTAAGAAATATGTACTCGGTATCTTATACCAGTAGCTGGAATCGAAATATCAAATATTCGAATCCTTTTTTTTAATCTAAAATATGTCGTGTACACAATCCTTTTTTATTTAAATATGCCGTGTATGTGATACATTTATTTTATTATTATGAACTTCAATTGGTTGCTACAACATGAAAAAGTAGAATATTCTTTTATTTCCTTTTTATTTAAAATTACGTTCTTGAACGGAAATAACTATCTTGCAATTTCTAAAATTAATGACAGTTATTAATTACTTTAGTCAAAATTAACTTGAAACGAAGAAATGTAGCTGCATGTTAGTACGTATTCATTCGAATCTTGTATTGTGTATCGATTTCTCAATGATAATAAGACTGTCAACATTTGTCTAGATACCAAAAATATGGATGTTTATGCATCAAGATCTCCGTGAATAGATGATTAATTTTTCTAGATTATTACGTTGCTAAAAATTTGTAAAATAATGCTTAATGAATGAGATATTACATTAACATACAAACTAGATTTTTCCATAGCTGCCAAGATATTTTATAGGACTGACAAATCTAATGAATACATTTTTAAAATTGTTTTTCATAGCAATAGAATTAGATTTTAGAATAGCTTTTTTTAGATATAAAATCTTTTCAATCGTTTCATATACTCTAAGTAAAGCCATGTAACTGTTTGGAGTGTGTGCGTGTTTGAACTTTCAATATCTAATTGAAAAACTGCGGAATAAAAAAAAAATCCATTTATCCGTTCTACTTTCAACTTTTTAAGAAGCTACCGTAATTGAGATAAAATTAATTTTTCCACTGAAATATCTCCATATTCTTTTGACTAACTTTTCTTTCATATCCATATTTTAGTTGTAAAACTGCTAGTCAATTAATGCAAAAGCTATTAAGTTAATTTTGGAGGGAAAAAACATAGAATCGTTGAATTTAGAATATTTCAAATTATTTGATTATTTTATTGCTTCTATGAAATCTTAATAAAAATGTAAAACCATTTCTAAGAGCTTCTAATTAATTCCTTAACTGCAAAAAGAAATAATATATGAGAATGCCTTATTTTTATAATTTTAATATCATTCTAAGCATTTGTAATTGGACTATGATAAATAATATAAAATATCGTAATAAATCATTGTAGAAAAAAGAAATTTCTCCATAGGAAAATTAAATATTTAATATGATTATCTATGAATATTTTCAAATTTGAGATGAACATGACACTTTTATTTTATTCATTTTTTTTTAATTTTATATTTCCGAGCTCAAATTAAGTAAGCGAAAATTGGATGATAAATTTACCGTAATAAAAAAAATTATCTTCTAGAAAATAAAGTTTAATTTTCGAAATAAAAAATAAAGAAGTTTTTCGTTTAAAATTTTCTGTAAACATAATTATCTATAATATATTGGATGTCTTCGAATTTCATAAAAAAATAGCTGATTAAAAATAAACTACATTAACCTTGACAATACTTTTCATATTTATAAGTATTCGAATTTCTTTCTTTTTTTCATGATGGATAATTATTATGGAAATTGTCTTAGTTATTAAATTCCACAAAAATTGAAAATGTCTCTTTGAAAATAACTTTAAAAATAAAATATATACAGTATTTATTATTATTCAATTTCATGAAATAAATTAGCATCTACTGTTTTTTTTACTATAAACCTTCACTAAAAAGTATTTTTGTTTTATTTTTATTATTATTATTATTATTATATATACTTTTTTATATATATATTTATACTCTAGAATTGTAATTTGTAATTAACGGCAATTCAGTTCTTGGTTCTTTTCAGTGAAAAGTTTTTTTACAGAAAGTGAGCATGTATAATTTTTCTCTAACATATATTGAAACTGCAAAACAACAGTTATAGTTTTCATTCCAATATTATGAAATACATTTAAGAAATATTTTGATTATTCTCAAGAAAAAAATTCACTTTGAAAAAGTATGAAAACATCTTTTTAGTGGTGTGATAGGACCCAAACATCACATGCTTAGTAATAATATTTTTCGCATACTGTCAAACAAAAAAATAAAATCTCATATATTAAACATTCTGTATTTCTGAAGAACTCGGTAGAAACGAAATTCTCCAAATAAAATAAAAGGAACTCAATGGTTTCTCTTTCTTCTTTACATTGCTTCATTGAAGTCAGGGATATGTAACCACAAAAAGATTAAAAAAAACACCTCTAAGGAAAAAGCATAACCTCTACATAAACCGAAGTGGTGATAAATAGTGCAAAATCTTTCACCATCCCTTGAAAGGAAAAAGTAGAATTGCCTCAACTATTTGCGAATGACCACAAGAATCAGTGAAAAAGTTTCGGCCAAGAATCAAATTAAATCGATTATTTTTTTTGAGGTAATCCAAGCTTCCATATGAAAAAAGAAGCTGAATGGTGGCTCTTTATAAATGACAAACTTTTATTTTCATGATTTGTTTTTTTATCTTCATTCATTCCATTTTTAGCTTTCATGGAAATTGCCCCAATTTACATAATATACAGAAAAAAGAAGGAAACTGTCATTGCATGGATATTTTAAAGTAAATAAGTAAATAATAATATATAAGATATTGTGTAAGATATGTGTAAGTAAATATATATATATATACTTACACATATCTTACAGAGAAAAAAATATTTAGTGTTTTTTTTATGGTATTTTGGTTTCCATTATTTTTTTTGTTATTGTATTTTTACTTATTAGTGGTTTTTCTTCTAATTTGTTGTTTTGTATTTCCCTTTCTGTTAAAATGGTATATCTCTTGGGCCTAATTTCCGGGGATTTTCGGGTCACGAGGAATCATTATTAGACTCAATTGTCTGCATTTCCTTAACAGAAAAAAATCCTTTTTTTGAATCCCTGCCTGAGGGTGACCCTTGAAAAAGCCTTCAGACCGGATTCTTTTTTATATCTTGTTATATTTTTTATATGGTTTATTTGTTTTTCCCATTAACTTAATTTTTATATTTTTGCATCAGTTCATCTGTGTTTCAGAAGTAGCTGCATTTGCACTCTCTAAATACTATGAAGTTTTTTCCTGTTCCATTTTTGGTTTTAGTTTGAATAGGAAATAATTTTTAGTTGCGATTTCGAAACTGTTTTGTTTTCGTTTTCATTTTAGTTTCGTTTTCAAACTATTTCTTACTTTAGATCGGTTACTATATATATATATATATATAGTAAAGGTTTTATATTATAATCATAAACATAAAAGACATCATTTTTATAACTTTGCTAATGTTCTCATTAAGCACTAGAGAATTTGCTTGAATTCTTATTCAGTTAATAAACAATATGCGGTATTCCGGAAAGGGGAAAAAATATTGGAATCGTATCTTAAATTGTATACTTTTCATCACAACGATGTGAGAGTCACAAAGATGATTATCTGAGTCCTTCTTTTATTTCTCAATTTATAGTTTTCAGTTTGTTAAATTAAAAAAAAATATTAATTATATATTTTTATGTTGAATATGTTTAGAAATTTGCTGCTGAATCCAATGTAAAAGAAAAATATTTCTGGTAATTTTTCCGACAGGCTGACGAACTTTTTGCCCTTTCACAACTAAACCGGCCCGAACGGCCGTGGTCGAATTCTGTTGACAGGTCGAATTCTGTTTCAAACAATGGGTGCAGGATGTAAAGCAAGGACTTCCTTGAGGAGAGCTCGTTTTACATTTTGTACCTCTCATTTAAAACGGAAAATGGCCTGACAAGATAGAATTTGCCTGACCGATAGAATGACCGGTTTGACCGGGAAGTTGTGAGGAGAATGAATTCTTTATTCCAAAAGAAGCAATTTTAGCTTCTTCAGGGTATATTAATTCAATATGAAATATTCCAAATTTACCTTGAATTCAACTTACAATCAATTCTAATAAATTAGCTTCTAAACCTATTCCACAATAGAATGCTAGTCGCTATCTCAGATGGTTCCTATTATGAAGCTGCATATTTGCGAAAAGCTTGTTCTAAGCTTTGCCTTTGTCCCAATTAGTTTTCATAGCAGCACACAAACCCAGGTGTCATCAGAAATAAGAGAGAAAATAAAGTTAATGCACGATGTTCTGTATATGAATTTTTGCTTTAAACGTGTCCTTTCTACAATTTAGCACTTGAGATTGCTGAAAGTAAGTACATTTACACAATCACTTATCAAGGTATACAATCAGGAATTATTGAGTACATCGTTAAAATATTGTTTCCTTAATATAGATTACATCATGTTTTTTAGAAATGATTTTGAAACGCAAATTGTATTTTTTTTTCAATATTAGATCCAGTCATTTGACACTGGCGATGTTATTACATTCTTTTGAAATATAATTTTTCGATTTTTTTCTTTGCGCACTAAATTACTGCGTATGGCATTGTGTTAGACGTCTTCATTTATATTTTCAAGGAATGTGAATCAAATGTAATTAATTCTACAAAATATGATGAAGAGGTACAAAATTGCATGAGTTTATTGTTTGCTTCTTTTATTTACCATGCTATTGTTTTTTGGAACTGGCTAGATTTTAAGCTTTCATGGATTAATCAAATCATCATTTATCTATGGCAATTCTTAGTATGTAATTATTTAAATATATCCTACAAAAAATGCTAATAGTTGTCTCAGAGACTCTCTACTATGAAGCTACGTCTTTAAAAAAGATTGGCTATAAGGATTAATCAAATCACCAATTAGCTCTAACAATTCTTAGAATCTAGTTTTCTGAACATATTCTACAAGAGAATGCTAGAAAATATTTACTGCTACGAAGGTACATCTTAATGGAATGATTGTTCTCAGGTTTGCCTTTATCCCAATTACTTTTGATAGTAGTATACAAACCCATATGTCTTGGGAATAAGAAAGAAAAGAGATTTAAAATAGGTGGTTGATTTTTTAGCGAGATTATCATTTTTTTTAATTTATTATTTTTAATTATTTAACAAGTTTCTATCTAATGCCTATTTTTTTTCAAATTTGGAATAATTATTTATCAATATTATCTGCAGTTCCTAAACAAAATATCAAACTATCTATTCATTATTCAATATTGAAAATTTCATGTTATTTATCAGTATAGGTTATGTTTTTAGTTCAGGAACTATATAATATATTCCTTAGACTCTCTGAAAAAATTTAAACAAATTATTTGATAAATAACTAAACTAGAATTTTTTTGCTTTTTACATCTTTTTTCCCAAATAATTCTCTTTCTTCAAAGTATTTTAAAAACAGTTTTGCCACTTAAGTGGTATATTTTAGTTTTGTGATTTTTTTCAGTTTTTCAATGCAAATATTCAATATGTAAGAATCCTGGAATAAATATTTTTCGAAAAAGGCATCTCGAACATAGACACATACCTGAATGCGAAAATTTTAAGCAATTTAGGTACTTTTCTTATATAATTTTTGAATCACTGTAGTGTACTTTTTTAGTAGCTATACTAAAATTAACTTAAATTAAATGTGTATAATTAAATTACGCAATATTAACAAAAAATTTAAAAATTATTTTAAATACTGAAATCCCATACTTATAAACATTTGGGTTCACGATAACTTTGCTGAAACTAAGCGTCATATATGAAATCGGTCAAAATTCAGAAATTAAAGAATATTTCTTGGTTGAATAAAGGGAACATGAGTAAAATTATTAGGAAAATGTGTATGTATTTTTTATGCCCATGAGAAGACTGCACAGTTTTCCACGTAGGGAAGAAAAGATAATTCGTATCAGCAAACTTCAGCAAAAAATAATATTTACCGGTTTGTCTATAAATGTCAGCTGTTTCTTTTGCTAAATACCATTTTGCTACAAATGTTTTCCTGACACGTATTCGTAGAAATACTCTATCGTTATTAAAATTTCTAGTTGTAAGATTATTTCTGGATCCTTATGAATACATGAATCACTTTAAAACCCTCAATTTGATAAGAAAATCAATGAAACATTTATTCTTATTGAATAAATATCATGAAGCATTATTTTGATACTGATTTGATCCAAAATGCCTGTGGAATGATTTGCTCCTAAAGATTTTAAGGGAAATGATTAAATAAGCCCAGTTATCCATTCCAAAATGGAAAACGTGGAAAGAATGTAATCTATTTTGCGTTCTATAAACATTGCAGAGGTGGCCTTATTCTTTATTTCATTGCTTTTATTTGCTGCAGGAAATTGAATAATAATTTTGATTGCAAACACTTCATTTTAATAAAAGGAATTAACAGAAATAATAATTATGCTACAACTTAAGATAATAATACAAGAAGATAAAAAAGAGTGTGATTTTATTATATTTTAAAATTAACAAGTACTAAAATATTGTGACTACCGGGGAAGTTCATTGAAATTCTTTCTTTATTTTTTCAACAGTGAAGATGACAATTTTTTTTACAGGATTTTATAACTCATGAAATATTTTTAAGAATATTAAGAAATAACTTGATTGCATGGTGTTTTATTTTATGATGATTAATAAACTGATCAGTATACGTAAAAAAATCAATATATGTAATGCCTGTCTATGTAATGGGAAAATTTAAAAATACTAATTTATTAAGCCATTTAATTATTTCAGTTTATCAATGCGTGATTAATTATCCTGTTATTCAACAGGTTAATTATCCCAGTTAATCAATCATCATTGAGCCATTTCCCTCCACACCAGTTTTGTGAAGATGCAATAATAAATATCAAAGTTGCAGATATATCCATTATTTTTGTTGACGACTATGCCTTGTTATTCTACAATACATTCTCCCAGAAATGTTACAAAGTGTGTAGCGAGGTATGTGCTTCAAGTATGGTGGTGCTTTTGCGCAATTTCCTCATAAGGTTTTCAATCCATGTCTGTTTTCTATAAGATCACCTTAATTCTGTAGTTTATACGACACAATCTCGTTGCCAGATTATCATTGATGTGGCAGACATCAAAAAAACATACCTGGTATATAGCAGGTCATCCAACAATTATTCTGACGTTGTTGTAAATGTTTATTATGGCGATGACTATTACTTCCAACCAATACTGCAATAATGAATCAAATAAATTATTTCATAATTATTTTGAACGAAAAAGTTCAAGAAGAATGTCGAAGCTTGCATGAGTCTTGACCTCTCGATGTAGTTTGTGACGCCATGTTCCATTGCAGTTTGTATTCCTTTTGATGCTTACTAACAACCCAATGAGTTTTTTTATCCTTCAACCCTTCCTTATATTTTATCTTGGCAAGAAGGTTTCTGTTTCAAACGAGAGGTGTAGGGTGTAAAACGACGTATCATTAGAGATGTCCTCTTTGCAACATACATCCCTAGTTTGAAAGAGAAATTGGTCTTCCAGTATTGAATTTTGATGGTCGGTTCGGCCAATTCAGTAGTGAAAGAGTTAACAAAATATCCAATATATGTTACAATCAATATGATTCATTAAACAGTAATTATTAATAATAACCACCAATTCTTAATAGAAAACTGTTAATAGGGAAAATCGATATATATATATATATATAATTATTCAAGAGAGAGACTTTGTAAAACTACTTAATCGGCTAAAAGCCTAACCTTCACAACACACCCTCCGCGTGAAGGGCTAGAAAAATGTCCAAAAAGCACATTCTTTTTTGAAAAGATCCCTGTGTTTCCCTTGCCTCTTCGACGCGTGTAGCGAAAATCCCTATCGAAAACTCTATATAATCACTATGGAGAAATATTTTCCATATAAATTTCTCAGTTTATATAAGACCAGGGATAAAATGTTCAAGAGCTTTTTCCTCTTTTCTTTCTGTGCTGTGTGTTGTGTGTTGCTCGTCGCTATGAAATAAAACGACGTCATGAAATCGAAAGTCACTGGCTTCGAAACTGCATTCTGCTTCAC
>JAPMOR010037241.1:0-48359 GCA_026543865.1 Argiope aurantia | reverse complement strand
CCACATTAGAACAAACAAAAATAAAAACTCAAACAAATAAACATTTAAAAAGCGTTTTAAAAGTTTAAAATGTAGAAAAATGCTTGAAGCGCGTTATATATATTACAGCCGCCCTGCAGAAGTTTCACTTGAATGCGCAAGACGCGTTGCGGACGACGAAGAGGTTAAACGACCACTAAGAGCATATCTAAGGTACATAAATTTTCAAATGAAATTTTAAAAAATATATACGAAATCAGTTTAGTAGTTGGAACTGGAAGACCTATATATTTAAACATATAGATAATTACGGGGATTCCAAATTGAAAAGACCACAGAAATGAATATTGCGAACTATCTTGCACATAAGGATATGATTTACAACTAAATATATCACCCTAAAAGCATCATTCATAAAAAAAGACAAAAAAAACATCATACAGTAATTGAAGACATTTAGTGAGAGTATAGAAAGAAAAATGATAAAAAACATTTTTAATACCAATAAAAGAATTATTGTCTGCAAGGGGGGGAATTACACTTGGAATAAATCTGCTTGCCGTAAATTCGCAACCTGGAATTACGATTTAAATCGGATAGATTTTAATGGGCCTCACAGAGTCTCCAGACAAAGGACAATCGTTTCAATCATCTGCATAGAAAGCCGCTACGGTGCACAACTGAATTCATGTAAGATACAGAAAATTCTTAAGAAACCCAAGTTACATTCACAGATTCCGGCTTAAAATAGAATTTTCAAATTCGGAGCTAACTTTGTGAAGAAAACTACTACTGTGAGTTGACTGCATCCATATAAGTTGCAATTAATCCATAGGAAAACCACATTTAACCGTTTGCACTCGGAAAAGTTATGCGATGCAAAATTATTCATCTAATGCAAGGGCTTGTTTATTGTTCCGAAAAATAGATATATATAATTGTGTCAAGTTGAATTTCCCCGAAAAGTTAATTTACATCTTTATACCATTTTGTAGATATTTCTAACAATCAAAATTAAAAAATAAAATGTCAGAATGATGCACCGTCTTGAATGGTTACCGAGAGTTACCGCTTGAGTGCAAAGGGTTAAACCACAAATTTCAGCACAAAATAAAACTTTCAAATTCGCCACCAACTTTATGCAAAACACTGCCGGTGTGAGCAAACTGCATCCATATAAGTTGCAAATAATCCATAGAAAAGCCACATTTAAACCACAAATTCCAGCACAAAATAGAACTTCCAAATTCACAACCAACTTTGCGCAAAAAACGGCCCATGTGAGGCAACTATATTCATATAAATTACAAATAATCCATAGGGAAAACAAACTACACCCACAAATTTCGGCACAAAATAACTTTCGAATTGACAACATACTTTCTGCAAAAAACGGCCCATGTGAGGCAACTATATCTATAGAAGTTGCAGCTAATCCATAGGAAATCAACATTATAAGCACAAATAAAACTAAAGAAATTCACAATCAACTTGGCGTACTTTTTTTTTAAGTCAATAAGAATATCACTTACCAAATTTGATACAAAAAGAATTGAACGAAACGATGTGACACCTAGAACGGGATACGAGTCCAGGCCAGTATCATCCGCTGCTGTTCTCCATAAAGCTTTTGCACCAACTAAAGTATCTCTAAATTCTTATACAGCATAGTGAAGGACAACGGTAAATTCCCAGCGCTCGTTAGGATGTATTAATTGCTATTTTACGCCGCGGGGAGCCCATTGTTGTCACATGGATCATATGTGATAGACGACCAAGGTGTCTAATGCTGAGCACAGGGTCGCCGATACACCTGGTCTGGTTATGAAAGAGAATTTAATGAAGCGAAAACCCATCTTGTTCGTCATTCTGTTTCGGAAGATGACACGGTGATTTGATACAGAAAAGCAAAGATGCAATTTGACGTCCAGGGACTTAAAAGGTATTTATTTATGCAGAAACATAATGGAATTTCAAAAAGCGTTTACGTTTTTTTAAAGTAATTTATGATCAGAAAATTGAAAATTATAATACAATACTACAACAGATAAAATAAAAAGAACTGGGACAAAATTCATGCAAATAATTTTTTTTTTTTTTTTTTTTTTGTGGGAGGGAAGAGGAATAAGTAATGAAGGCTTTTTTTAAAATTTTTATTTAAAAAGAATAAAGGCACATAACTGATTGACTGGATTTTTATAGCGCAAAAACCAGGCCAGAATATTCTGCGCAAAATTCAAGGCATTTTAATATCTTAGTCTCTGATTCATCATTAAAAAATTAAATAAAATAAAACAATAAAAGAATCAAAAAAGACAAAAACAATCAAACAACATTACTAAATCTCTTATCACTAACGAAATATCTTTTTTTTATTCGGTATATCTCAATATAAGTCTCCCAAACTGGGGCGTGCATAATTATGACTTCTTATTCTAAAATTATTAAAATTAGAGCATTCAGTCAGAATATGTCTTATTGATAAAACTGTACTGCATGAAGAATACATAAATGGTGATTTCACCTTTTAGTAAGTGATTATAAGAAAAATATAGGTGGACAATTCAAGAGTTTTGTCAATTCCCCAGCCATTCTATAATTTGCATTTCTATATTGGAAACTTGACAGGTGATTGTATACAGTTTAATGGCTTATAAAATGTGTCTCTTCCAAACCTTTACATGCAATAATAAAAGAAAAGTAAAGAAAAATGCTGAAGTTTATATATTATTCTTATTTTTAAAATGTCTGTACTGTAACCACTTTAAAAGTTAACAGTTATAACAATTTAAAAAAAATTCCTCTCGGTAAGCTGGAAGGCAAAGGTAGATTCCTTTATATCTAAGTTACTATCTAGATTACCATCTACAACCTAAATACTTGATGTCAGAAACAATCAAAATTATGACTTAAAAATCAGTTTTCAACCTTTAACTTCTAAGATATTGCAGATATCGAAAAACTTTAAATACAAAAGTTGTTCGTCTTAATAAGACGCTATTTTGGCTACTGGATTAATTTCTCTATCGTAAATATTAAGAAAGTTAGACCGAAATGAAAATTGCACCCCCCCCCGAACATTTTCACCCCCTATGAATTAGATGGTCTATTTACGAACTCGTCAGGAATTTTTACATTTCTAACATATTCCAAACCAGTTAAAATCCAAACAAAATTATTCTAATCATCCTGCTCACAAGATAACATGGGCAAAACGTTATACGCATATATGACTTTTTGAACGAATGGTGGTTTGGAGTTCTAGGGACCATGATCGATAAAGAAGTGAAGAAATTTTCCCGAAGACTTGTCACGAGAGCCATTGCAATAAGGAGTCTTCTTATTGGAATCTACCTAAAAAAATATACTAGATGTTTTCTTTATTATTTTTTTCCGTGATGTGGGCGCTGTGATGCAAGTTTATGCCCTTTCAAAATAGACATTATATCATTTTTATTGACATTTGTATTCCCATTGTATTGACATTTGCTCCTTTTTTGATCAAAAGAAGAAGAAGACTAAGATAGTTTAAATCCATTTTATAATAACTAAAAAAATTTTCTTTATCCCTAATATATCTATATATATATAAAACTCAATGTGTGTGTTGGCGCTCTACAGGCCAGGCCATTTGACCTACAGCTACCAAATTTGGTACATGTATACCTTAGAGGTCGGGATTGTGCACCTGGGGTCCCTTTTTTTAAAATTTTTAATTAAAATTTTAATTATTAATTAAAAACTAACGTTCCCGCAAAAAAAAAAAAATCTTGAATTTTTCCCAACGCCAAATGATTAAGGTTTTTTTTTTTGTTGTTGTTGTTTGTTTGTTTGTTTTTCCCCAACAGTAATGAGACTAGGGTTAACATTTTTCGACCGATTATTTGAAACGATTCTGTTTATTTTCTTAATGTTTGATGCTTTTAAAATTAAACATTGTTAATGAATCGATCTTTCAGATTTATTCTGAAGTACTTTTGAATTAAAATAACACAGAATAAAGGAAATTAAAAATGTCTAATCTGCATAGCATTACTCCAACTGGAGTAGAAATATTCGCGCATTTGCGTTACCATAACTGGCGTTGAAAATTCACGCATACGCATTGTGTTCTGATTGTTGACAATATTATCAACGGATGATTCTTGATTTAAATTATTTTTTAGGTTAGTTGCATGCTTTTGTAATTAAATTTTATTTATGTTAATTATATATTTTTTGTATATCCTTATAGTTTTACGTACATCGTTTTTTAAGTAGTTTTTTTAAACCTGTTTTCGACCGATTATTTTAAACGATTCATTTTATTTTCTTAGTGTTTGATGCATTTAAAATTAAACATTGTTAATCAATCGATCTGTTCATGATGAATCTGAGAAAATTTTGTTGACAAATTCTTGAGATATTACATAAATTAAGAAAGATTTTCTTTAGTGCCCATAAAGTTTAAACACTCAGTGACTCTGTTATCAGTAATCATATAATAAAAAAATGCTTTCAGTAAAAAATATTATTATATTAATTGCAGATTCATTCTTTCCACTTTAATTTAAAGCATAAATTCTACAGGAGCTAACAGAATTGTATGAGTGAATTATATGACTATCAAAATTTGAATTTTGAAAATATTTTGATGAAGAATCTTTTAAAGTAGGAATTGCGTAAAATATTTAATTATTAAAATTTAAACGAACATCAAGATTGGCGAACCAGCTGGTCGAAAATTTTGAATTTTTTTTTTTTTAATTCTTTATTCCTAATATTTATATATATAATAGAAAGAGAGAGAGAGAGAGAGAAAGAGAGAGAATTTTATTATTATTATTATTATTATTATAAACTTAAAAGGAAGCTTATTTTAGCGAATTTCTGGAAAATTTCAAAAAAGTTGTGAAATTTTGAGAAGAATGTTAAAATCGCTGAGGAAAAATAATCTACTTCTTAGTTAATACCGAAATGCGGGCAAAGTACATCGAAACTGAAAATCAGTTCTGAAAATCAGTCCGACTTACAAGAATCATTCATTTGTTTGATTTAAATTAATAAGGACAGGTTTCAGACACTTATCAGAATATCAGTTATTCTGATACATCTTTTAATATTCTTAAAATGTTCCGCAGGGTTTGAAATGATTTCCGTCTAAATTCTCAAATTGTATTATACATTGAAGAGAAATGCATTAATAATTAAAACAATCAAAATATTATTAAACATATAATAGCAAAGTGCGTGGACTCTTTATAGTTATCAGCTAACGGTCGTACGGTTCCTCGCGAAGAAACTTCAAACTGTGCAAATCCTTTAAAAACTCGCCAAAATCTTGGATTGATACTAGAAATGGTAATAAAAAGCTTTTCAGGTACAATGAAAAATTGTCAATATTATATTTGGCGTGAAATCTTCCAAAAATAATTCAGCTCTAGCGACCGCATATTAATCTTAAGTCCAACCAACTAAATTGTTCCTTTTTAATTAACTTATACCAAATTAATCAAGGGCTTTTGTTTATATTCGATAAACTTATATTTCATATTACCTCCCACAGATAAATTTCTCGAATTTTGCTTATTTGCATATGTTAAACTAAAGACCACGGAATTGTTACATCGTCCAATTCGTTAGGTTAGCATAAGATTCTAACTGTATTGAAAATGATATCAAATTTAGAGTTTGTCAAATTTACTTCTTGAAAAAGAGTGGTTTTCGGCGGCTGGATTCTCAAGTTTAACCTTACTGTTAGAAATGAGTTAGCAAGCAATGGAGTTCGTTTCTACATATCATTCTTTTTTGCTATCCTAAAAAATTACAGGTCAATTTTTGTGTCAAAATGATTTCACTGAAACATTTCTCAAAATGACCACACGAAATGATTTTAAAAAAAATAATAATAAGAGCCATGTAGGGAAAAAAAATATCACACATTCTATTTCCTTATCCAAGATCGTGATCCAAATATAATTGTCGAATATCTTGATTTGAACCCTGGTACACATGACGCATCTCTCCTAAGTCTGTTAAATTTGGTTAGTCATAATAAAATCAAGCAGAAAAATGTTTGAAAATTTTTTCTTGTCCAATAACAGCTTTTAATATGATATTTCGATTTCGTCATCTTTTTCTATGTAAAATATTTCCATTATTTTTTTTCTCTTCATGTTATTCTAAATATCACACATCTACTAGAACTTATTCCTATAATTGTTCAGCATTATAAACTCTTATTTTTCTTTGTAGACCAGCTTGAAACAAGAATTTCAATATTGTATAGACCATCCAAAAAGTATCCGAACGCTGCACATTACTAAGGAAGTAATTTTCGTAAACATTCATACTAGAAAAAGTTTTCAACATTATCTCAAAATGCATGTAATTTTTACTTGCGCACGGGATTGTGTTCGTATCAAAATTAGAACACATTTTATTTTGAAAATGGCAACACCTGACTTTAAATGCAAATTCACATTATCCAAATTAAATAAGCTTGAATGTGTATATAAAACTTTACTATTTAAAAGAAGAATATGGTGAATAATGGGCAGTTTGAATAAAGCTCTTACTATTAAGATGCCCGACTATGTTCGAAATAATAATAATAATAATAATAAAAAACATTTTTAGATGCACTATTAATTAGAAACACGAAAAAAAAATTATAAATTTTTTTAAGAAATAGGGAAATTTGACCAAAGCGGGTGAGACTCTAATTCAAATTGTAATGCCACAATCAATTTTCTTTATACATAAGTTATGAAAATTTAATAATCTACGAAATGACCCAAAATTTAAGAAATAAGTGCATAAATATGCATTTTTTTTTTCAATTATTTACAACTGAATTTTAATATAAACGCCTATGAAAGGAAAAAAATTTTAACTGCAAAAAATTTTGCTTTGATTGACTGCCTACATTATTTGAAACTGTCTGAAGCGTAACTGAAATCTCAATATAGATTTTGATTTATCGTATTAATGGTAAAGGTTTTCTTTTTCTAAGAAAAACAAAGTTTTAAGAAACTATAAAAGATATCTTTTAATTGAAAATTATGGCTAATACAATCACAGAAGTTGAAAATTTACCACTACGACAAAACTTACCACCTTTTTCTTAGTTTGCACGCGTTTCTTATTATTGGACAAAAGGGTTTTTATTTATCTATTTGCCGAGTGTTTGCTTTTTGGCAGAAAATGCCTTTTTGGAATCATTATTTAAGCCATTACCAATCCACTTAACACTAGAACTACCAGACCAATCAAATTGACCGATTGATGTCTGGTAGCTTCCAATTCTCAATTTTAAGATGTTTTAAACTGCTAATACAGTCTTTTTCATTGTAATTAAACTACAGCATAAGTATAAATGACCCTGTTTGTATTGATTTTAACTCTACAAGATGTTGTTTCAGAATTCTATAACATATCATCAAAATATACATTCATATTGTTACGAATCCGTAATGCTGCTTCCCAGCATAGTTTGTTCCATCATTGCAAAGAATGTTTTACAGTCATCTGTATGGGACAGAGTCTGGGCGTTGTGTCGGGGGTCCCAGAGCTTGGCGACGAATTTGGCGCCAAAATAGATAATACCCGAAACTTCGAGAATTTTCCCGATCCGTCCAGTAGGAACCGAGATAAGCCTCGAACGTTCCTGATTGGTTGAGAGGCTTCTAGCCCCGCCTCCTGAGACCTATAAAAGGGGCTGCAGCTGCCAGAGAAGTCAAGTCAGTAATCCGAGTCCGAGAAGTCGAAGACAGAGTGGACGGAGTCGTCGAAGTAATAGTCGGAAGCGACTGAGTCAAGCTAGTGCTGAACGGAGCTGTGCGCTACTGTCTGCAGTAGATTCTGGTTGTATGCTGCTGTGTATGCTGTTGTATGCTACACGTCTCGGCTGAAGATAGTCGTCTCTGTGCTGTCCTGTGTGTCTTCGTGTAAATAAACGTCGTTGTTTCTTTTCCCATTGCCGCCTGATTATTGAGCGTTCTCCACACCATATAACTTCCACTATCCAAACGAACCCCGGAAGAAAATTTCGTAACAATATTTTGCCTTTTTCTTTGCCGATGTTGATTGTACAATTTCTTAAAAATAAGCCTTACTATGTCTATTATATCCTTAGGACATAAGAGTGAGGGTCCTGCCATCTTATCCTTGAGTGACTCAGCGAATAGCTTTGCTCGTTAATACTTGCATCATCCGTCAACACTTGGCAATGCAATAGTGAAGAAACACTACAATAAGCATTTTGCATATCTTTCTCCTTTACTGCTACAAATATAAGTCGTCATTGCAGCTACAATTTATTAATTCTGTTGTAATTTTACAGTTTATCGATGCAGCGATAAGTCAGTTTTCTTTTCCACTTACCCTTAAGGTAAATTTTTCTAGTTTTTAAATGATAGCTCCAACGTTTTACTATATATGCCCAATTTATTCCAATTTTTCACAAAATTCACACCATCAATGTCCTTTGCTGTTTATGTGCAAAAACGCAGAAAAATGCAAAAAATTGAAATTTCGAAACCAATTTTTGCTTCTTAATACTACTTCCGGTTTGGTTTCCTTTGGGTCAACAAAAACATTTTTCGACTACGTGTCGGAAATCAGTATTTCCAACGTAGTCAAATGCCTTCAATGAATCTTATCGGGGTTTTTTTTTTCGAATATTTCAAAAAATAATGAGTCGATAATGATAGTTCTTGATTTATATTAATTAAAGTCTCTCTCATACAAGGTAAATCAAAATTGCGTATTCTTGAAATTTAAAGCATTATTTTATAATTTTGATTAATTATTAAATCTATATCCTTCAGAATATTGAATAGTTTAGTTTAGTTATATTAACGTCCCGTTTTAAAGCAACACTAGGGCTATTTTGGGACGGACCTCGTCATTTTGAACCGCGGTCAGATGACGAGGACGACACCTGAGCTGACCCCCCCCCCCTCCAAGCCACACCACACCAGCGGGAGGACGTTTGGCATGACGGATTTAACGTGCAACAGACCGCCTTACACGACGGTTCTTCGGCGAACCTGAAACCCTACGGCTCACAAGTCCAGACCTTACCACCAGGCCACCGCAGCCCAAAATATTGAATAGAAACACAAAAATTCAGACGTCGATTTAAAAAAAAAAATCGGAAGTGATTTTCTTAAAACTTTCTCGTTTACTTTCAAATAAAAGTGTCATCTCCATCCCTCCCTCATAAAATTATGGACCTCGGGCCAAACCGTGAATGTCACGGCTGCTCAGATTTTTTTTTTTTTTTTTATGAGTTCGAGTTCGAATTTTTTTGATGATTACAAAACTTCATCTATATTTCATATATGACAAAATAAAAAGCAATTAAAAGCAAATGTCATATCAACAATTCTCATAACTGATATTAATTTTCATTTGATGAAAGCTTTTTCATGGAATTTATATTTCCATTAAGCATTAAAATCTAAGAATCAATTTTCATCTTTCAACAATTCTAAAAATAATTCTGATGTAGTATTTTTTATAAGGTATTTAATAATAAAGTTTTTCAAAATATGCTATTATATTTTTAAATAAACAACATATAAAGAAACAATACAAGGAATTACAAAATCGACGCTCTATGCGATCTGGCTATAAACACTGAAAATTAATAAATAAACTTTAAATTGGTAGATCTAAGGTTTATTTATGAGTTTGGTGATAAATATAAACCTTCGTTGATTTCGAATTCGTTAGCTTGCTTTGCTTTGATTTTCTATTAATAAACTCGAAATTAAAAATATGAAATTTTGTACTTATGTTTTGATTAATGTTTTAAATCAAATCATTCAGTGCTGATTGTTTTAAGGAAAGCTGAAATGACTTAGATAAAATTATTGAATAAACTAACAAAAGTTTTTTAAAAGATTGAAACCTGCTATCGAAAATTTCAAGTTATGTGAGAATATTATTAAGTCACGTGGTATAAATCCGGCAGGAAAAATATATCCTCACATGACAGATATTTCGCAATCGCCAAAATTTATAAAAGCGATGGTTTTTGACCATCTCAAAATCAATCGAGTTCCAGATTGTTTTTTTCCTCGAGGCGATTTTTTTTCCCGTGAAAAATCAGTTTAAACCGGTTTTAAACAATTACGCGACTATCATATTACGCAAGCGTGGATTTTAGTAGAAGGATGTTTTTTTTTTTTTTTATCTCACGATTGTTCAAGCTTCAAAACTTTTTCTGACAGCTAGAAAAGTTGAACATTTTAATTATATAACTTTCGATACTTCTCCTGGCTCTTTCGCATTCATTCCCGTTTTCTTTTCTGCGGTTCTTCGGGCGATAACCCTGCCCTTTATTTTCAGCCCGTGCATTTTGTGACTTCAAAAACCCCAAAACAAAACAACATGATGCTCTCACATAATAAAAATACTGTAAGAATCTCCCATTCTTGTGTACACCGAGACAAAGTTCTAGATTCTTTATATATAGATCCATATTCCTCCTGGCGCAATTTTAGGTGTTTTGCTTCAAATTACCGAAAATGTCAAATTGGGAATGTTCTGAATGAAAGGAACCATTTAAAAGAAGAAAAATGTGGTATTGAAAAATGTGATGGTGTGAAAATAAATATGAAGATGACTTCTGGCACCAATAAGATTCACATTTATTTAATGATAAGACTAATAAATCAAAAGACGCTTTATGCTATACTTTAACTTCTGTAGATCATAAGAAATACAGAAGTCGGATAATTTTTCGACAGATTGCACATCCTAATAAATAAATAAATGACTTTCAAGGGCATTTTTTCCACCGACAATAATAAAGTTCATAAAAAAAATTTCACCTTCAAAGGTAGAAAACATGTGAATATTTAAATTTCAGGTCTACAAAGCTTTCATTTAGTCAGTCATTTGAGCATCAGCGTCTATTCACTTTTTTTGAGTTCAGATAGTATTACAAATTCTGAGAAGTTTTGCTACAGAACACTTTTAAATTAGGCTACAGAAACTATCAGAGCTGAATTTAGAAACAAATTCTAACCAGCGGGAGCGGCCACCTCAAAACTTTTCCTCAGACTCTCTAATAAAGGTGTTATCCTAGAGAACGCCTTGCATAGCATTGGCGTGCCATAATTACGAAATATTATTTACAATTACCATAAATTACCGTGCCAAATTTATCCTTGGGAAAAAAAATTTTTGGCGATCAATCCTTGGCATGCACTGAAAATCGAATGTGTTTTAAACGTTTTTTTTCCAACCGATTGAAGTAAAAATTTGACTCAAAGCTACACATGTAGTCACAAAATCGCATACCAAATTTCATATTGTTACAATCCTGTAATTTTGCTTCCCAGCGCGAATAGTCTCATCTTAAGAAAGACCATTTTACAGTCATCTGTATTGGATGCTGTCGGATGCCGAGCCAGTGATGTCAGAGCTTGGCGACAAACTTGGTGATGAATTTGGCGACAAAATGGATAATGCTCGAAACTTCGCGAATTTTAGCGATCCATCCATTAGGAACCGAGATACGCCTGACTGGTCTAAAGCTTCTAGCCCCGCTTCCCGAGAACTATAAATGGCCGGCACTCTCAAGCTGCGGGTGGAGTAGTCGGAGTCTCCGACAAGTAACGAGTCTTCGAGAGAATAGCGAAATAACTGCGAATTACCAGCGATGTGTGGAGCGTACTGAACTGCTGTGTGCCGAATCCAGTTGTCTGCTGTGGAGGCAGCGTCATATATTGTGTATAGTAGCCAGTTGTGAGAAGTAGTGAATCGGCAGCTAAAGTGAGAGAAGACAGCGAGAAGTTCAGCTTTGGAGAGACGGTTGAGCGAAGCTCGGGGGAACCCCTTTTCTGCTGGATTCTGTCCCGCCGCTTCCTGTGCTGTGGACGATTACTACTTATGGACTGTCTGCTATGGTGTGCTGTCGTGTTCGTCTCGGCTGTAAATATTCGTCGTCTTTGTGTACTCGTGGCTTCGTGTAAATAAGCGTCGTCGTTGTTTTCTACAGTCGCCTACTGATTGTGTGTTCCCTTCACCATATACCCACTATCTAAAAGAACTCGACGGCAGAGGTGAAATTTGTAACAATATGTTTAAGTCATTGTGATTTTGAGTTATCGCGTTTACAGCAGTCAAACCGCTGCTGGACTTGGCTCTAAATTTCAGATGTGCCTAAACTACAGGCGTTAGTTCTATTTATCGAATTTTACCTATCTCGCTCTCTTCGTTTGGGGCTTATCGTGTCAGCCAAACAAACGAACTTCCTCCGAGCAGATTTTACTCAAAATTTGATAGAAATCGGCAAATCTGGTATGCAGATCGTATATCAAATTTAATCCGTCTAGATCAAATCATTTTTTGAGTTATCTTTTTCACAGACAGGCAAGACATTTTCCAAAACATAAGGAGGTCTAGGACGTAAAGATTCTGAAAAGCACGAGTTCGAATTTGTTGACGATAACTATACTTTCTCTATACTATGTATACAAAAAAGTTTGAGAAATTTTGAGATTGAACAGTCTGAAAAAAAAAAAAAGATTTATACTCAGGTTGGATCACATTAAATAAAGGAAGAGATATCGTTTTATTACGAGCAAGCAGATTTTGCAATTACGATTACATTATTACATTGGATTACGTACACATTATTTTACGAGCAAGCAGATTTGCAATTACGATAGATGAAGAATATTTGAGTGTCATAACTAGATTTAGCTGACTATTGATTTGATTGAGACGTTCCCAGACCGCTACTTTTGGAATCTTCATCCCCCCCCCCCCCCGGCCCTGATCGTACAATACAAGACATTATTTCTCAGCTGCCATGACGAATCTGTCACGATGTGGATAATATTGTTCATCGGAATTGGAACTTCCTTTTTGTGCATATTTCGTTCCGAATTCCAGGAGTTACGCTACATTATTAAAACTACTACATAAGATACTTGCTTGTATAGCTTATTTTTATTCTTAAGCGAATGATGCTGTCGTGTCCGCGTTACCACGGAAAGGGGTTGCAGTAGCTTCTGAGGGTAAAGACCCCTGAGCACCCGAGGGCAGAAGTCTGACTTCTAACTCATATGAAGATGAAACTCACACATTCGCTTGCACAACCCCGTTTTACAAGGGGGCACATTCACATACCTCACAGATAGAACACAGAACAACCATGCCCGAGCCGGGACTCGAACCCAGGACGACCAGATCACGAGGAAGACGCGCTACCCCTATGCTAGGACGCCGGCTCTTAAGCAAATCACAACCCAAATAAATTTTCCGTTTTCTGTTTATTTACAAGATAAATATCATGCTTAATAGAGATGAGGTTATTATCTATTATGAAATAAAATCTAGAAACGATTTCGTTTTCAAATGTAGAAGAAGGCTAGCTTCTTGATCGATTTGATGGAATATTCTTTTTTAAAGAATATGGCATACATTTTCCCCATATTAAGGAAAACCTACATATTACGTACAACAAACGGACTTCTCTTTCTTTTGCTGATTACTTACACATTATTTTGCTTCTAAAAAACAGGGATAAAAAGTTAGCCACAAATATTTACTAACTGGCTATCTTGGTTATACGTCAAAAATACATACAGCAAAATATGATTTCTATTATGACAAAACTTCATATCTTACTCACTTCTAAAAATGAGAAACATTTTTAAAACTAGGGTAGCAGTACGACGCTTCGTGTCATGTTTCTTCTTTCGATGTTATTAGGGTTAAAATATGAATTTACAAGATAAAGTGGAATAGTGATTATTCTGAACTTATTTTCAAATAAACAACACATCTCAATTTTTCAACTTTTGGAAGAGCGAGAATAAACTGAAATTTTTCACAATCAATAAAAAATAGTTCCGATTTTCTTTTTACATCTGTTACGAACACGAAACCGCATGCTCATACACGAAACCGCATCTTCATACCTAATATGAGGGGAAAAAATCATAATAAAGTTCGTTATTGGTTGCAAAATTTTAGGAATCCCTCCGCTTTACACAATTTTAAAAATTGAGATAGGTGGCGTTGCTCGTTAACCTTTTTTGTGCAGGTTGTTAAAATTTTTGAAATGAATAAAAATAAATGAACGAAATAAATAGAATGAAAAGAAAACACGTTGAATAGGATTATTTGGTTGTCTAAACATAATTTTATTATAAAAAACACTCCCTCTTCTGATTTGGGGATACTGCCAACTACAGCAATCGTCAAACTACAACAACTACACCACACATCTTCAGGAATCGTTAAGTACATTTCTTAAGACAATAGCGATAATCATGAATACTTCATAAACCTTTTATTAATAATCAAAGAAATTAAAATCATTTAAAATATTTAAATATGTGCCATTTTAGATTAATATCTGCAGAAGACTAGGGGGCTTAACCCCCTGTTTGCTTTCGCTCGCAAACTCCCAAGTTGTCCGATATTTAACTTCGTCAGTTCAAGTTTTTAAATTGCTCTGACCATTCTTTCAACACTGGAATCTTAATCTTTCCATTATGACAACATACATTTGCCAATTAGCCTACTTCCGATTCAAAACTCAAAACCCTGCAATGAGAACTTTTTATTTATTTATTTGCTTATATTCAATATCTAAATATTTATTCAATTTTTCACATTCTGCCGCCAACATAACAGCCTCACCATCAGAATTTTTACCATCTGATACAGCTGAACGTCCAATTACTATTAAAAAATATGCAGGGTTAACACGTGCATTGCTTAGGTATTCAGACGAAAGGCGAAAAATTCCTCTTACTCGAAAAAGGTAAACAAACCGGAAAGCTGTTCATTAATGTTGCCACAAACGGTGTGGCTAAAAATAAAATTAAAAAATTATTAAAAATTGTTATTAACTCATTTTCTGTTAATTTGGTCCTTCTGTTCACAACCACAGATTCACTTTTCCTTCAGTTCAATTCTGTTCACCATTTCACAGTAAAGTGCAATATAAATACTTAATATGACGAAACAATAATTAAGTAACAAATTAAATCTTAAATTAAGAAAAAATCATATTAATTCCATAAAAATATTAACGAAGATTCAAAATGAATAAATATGTAAAACATGGATATTAGAATTCAAAATATTCATAAAAAAATTTCATGAAATAGAAATATTGGGAATATCTCATTACTTCGAATGAAATTGCTCGAGGATAGCAGTGTATTTGTTTCACACATAAAGGAATGCATATTTTACATATTGAAATGTTTCCGATAAGAAGTTCCATTTTTCACGTATAGTTATGAGAGATATTACAAAGCGGAAGGTGTCCCCATATGAAGACACCTTTCGAGCATCCATTTTGATACGTTCAAAAATAAAAACTTCAAAAAATAATGAAATACTACATCAAGGATATAGGAGAAAAGTTTGTTATATAAAAGGCTACTGGAGAAAATCCTCTAAGAATTGTCTCATATTTAAAGTTAAACACATTTCAAAATAAAATTAATCCCATAAAGAAAGTAATATCCTTCATGCTGCCATCTATAACACTAAAAGGAAACAAGACATTACTTTTCCAGTAATTTTTCCGAGTTTCAAAGTAGAAAGTTGTTTTATATACAGGGCAGATTTTAAAATTATCCTTCTGTTTGCGACCACCAAGCCATAAAGAATTAAGTGATAAAATATTTGTCTTCAGAGCATTTTGTCGAACATCGCAACTTTTGTTGCCCCATCCCCTAATAGAACATACTTTAAAAATTTATCATTGAAAATTTTTTTAATGAATTCGATTTTTTTTATCATTTTAATAATATAAGTCCAAATATTTTCTTGAAATATTTAAACACACACACACACACACACACATATATATATATATATATTACAGAACCATACTGAAAAAAAGAATTACACGCCCAAAATTCTGCCAAATTCATACAATCGACTCACATGATACTTAATACTTCTTACACTGATGTTCCATACCAAAACTCATACATTTTACAAGTCAACTAATTATTTTTCTGAAAAATGAAATCCATACGGTAGTCCAATGACTGGTTATCTTATTAGGGTTACCCTGACGGAAGAAGCAATGACGTCATATCTGGAAAGTGACCATATCAGATAACAATATTAAAAAATTTTAATTCAATTCCTATTTAGATCAACAGAGAAAAAAATTCATTTTAGTTACTTTTTATTAAATAATTATCAAAAAAATTATTAAGTATCAAAAAATTATTGATTTTTGCAAGAATTGAACTCGCATTCTTCACCTTCAAACTGAAGGTGAATACTGAAAACCTTGCATTTTACCGATTGAGCTATTGCTTGTTGGCTTCAATTTCCATTACAAACTGCTAAAACTATTTAAATTTTTAAAAATTAATTAAATTTAATTAATGAATTAATGTTTGAAAAAACTGTATTAACATCAAGTGTCATCCACTACACGTTTAAAAAAATGTATTTGAACTTGAGTGGATGAATAAAAATTTTTTATTAAAGATTGAACAAGATATATAATATAGGGAGAGTATGAACTAATAGAAGGAATTGGAAAAAAAAATAAATGATGCAAAGAATAGTTCAGACAAAGGTCCCTTGGTTAAGATGTGTTGCTGCAGTCGATTTAAGATAGGAAAATGTAACATGGCATTTACAATACAGAATAGAAAACAAGGGGACGGTAATTAATTTGATTATTACATATCTTTTTTTACACTCCTGATGATCCAACAAAAATGTCAGACACAGCACTCAAAAGATTTCTTAGGCAATTTTTAATGTGCCTACTTGTTTTGAGGGAAAACACAAGAAATCCTGTTATGGCATGATTCACAGCAGCGTGTAACTGCATACGTAAAAATATCCTTTTCTTCAAATCCTACAGTTTGCTCCGTTTCCTCGATAGAAAAAAAAATCTGTTAGTTTTCTTTTTTAACTATTACAATTGCCGTTTCGCGAATTTGTTACGGAAATTTTGTTCTCTGGTACAAGCGTACAGACGAACATTTCGATTCTTATTCAGCTACCATGGTTTATGTACCAATAAATGTAATACTAGTCTTTACCTAATATTATGTTCTTTACTGGCTTTGTCATGTTACATTTTCTTTACCTAAAACGAATTTCAGCACCTCAATTTCACCTAGCGGCGTTTGTTTGAACTTTTATTTCTGCACCAATCCATTCCACACTCTCTGATATATATATATATAAGCATTATTTTTATGTGAAGCAGAATGCAGTTTGAAGACAGTGAAGAGACTTGCTATTTCGTGACGTCGTTTTATTTCATTTTTAAGAAGCAGGCATATGTACATGTGATGAGCACACAGAACGACACAGAAAAGGAATGAGGAAAAAGCTCTTGGACATTTTATCCCTGGTCTTATATAACCTGATTTTGATAGGGAAAACATTTCTTCATAGTGCTAATATATTACGAGATTTCGATAGGGATTTTCGTTACACGGGCGAAGAAGGCAGGGAAAACAAAGGGAGATTTTAAAAAAGAATTTGCCTCTTCACGCGGAGTGTGGGAAAATTAGACTTTTTGCTGATTCTGCAATTTAGCAAAGCTTCTCTTGAATTAATTAAGTAGAGACAGTGGAATTGGATCACGAAATAAGAAAATATTTTAGAATAATGTTACTATGGGCTAAATTAAGATAAAATCTTGAAAATTGATTCAATTGAAATTAGAGTTTAAAATATCATTACATATATATATCTCCAAGTATAAAGATATCCCGTTTACTGACGAAGTGTCCTAAACAGGGATACATAAAATTGAGCCAACTTGCATTTCTTCATATAATGAACATTAATAGCAGTTGTTTGTTCCGTCGTTCAAATGCTATTTAACTGGCAAAGCAAAAATTATACACAGGCTTGCACATACTCTCCAGTTAAGAATAATGTCTAATATGTATCCTTTATATTTCTAGTTCCTCTTCTTCACCACCCCAACAGTCCCTTGCAGACCTTGGTTGCCTCAGTCACGCGCACTTTCTATCCCCCGCAACTTAATTCCAATTCTTTATCCTCAGAACACTCAGGTCTCTTTCCACATCATCTAGCCATCTAGTTGGAGGTCTTCTTCTGGCCCGGGATCCCATAGGATTTTTAAAAGTGGACATCTTGAGGATGCTGTTTTCAGGGCTTCTCCAGATATGGCCGAATTATCTTAACCTACTGCTCCGGATAACCAGTGTTATCTGTGGTTGCGTAGAGTTTGTATAATTCAAAATTGAATCTAGTTCGCTAACATCCTGTCTCTAGTATTGGGCCAAAGATAGTTCTAAGGATCTTTCTCTCGAACATGTTCAGAGAACTTTGAGTGCCCAAGTTAAAAATCCAAGTTTCACCTTCATAGAGCAGAACAAGCATAATAAGAGTCATAAATTTTTAGTTTAGTTTTTCCGACTGATTCAGTTGGATCTTAGCTGTTTTTTCAGTTCAAAGAAACATTTATTAGCCATTTTTATTCTGTTGTCAATTTCTGCTTTTGCTTCGTTGATGGCACAGTTGATTTGTGACAGTTTTGAAAGGCCTCTCTCACTGCTCTCTAGTTCCTAACCACTAGCAAAAGATTTTAGCGTTGGGCACTATTAATGACTGAGCACTTCCTACATACACTCCAGGTAAGTGATTCGTTCATACCATGATGGCAGTGGTTATAAATTCCTCTGTTAACAGGTTAACGAATATCTCTTCTCCATAAATAATCGTTTGCTCAAGGCGGATCATCAAGGTTTTTCCCTTTGTAGGGAGAAGGGGGCATGCTTGGTTGAGAAAATCATTGTTTTTCAAAGGATTGAGAGGAGGGGACGACAAAAAACTTGAGATTTCAAGTTTGTGTATCGAATATTTACCTTCATATACCACCAGTCCAGTGTTATAAGATGAAATATGATGATTCATGTGACGTTATGCGGGTATCTATGTATCTAGCCAGCTCAAATACTACATTATGAGTATTTATCATATCTCCTGGAGATATTGGAAATTTGGGGATTAAAAATCTTCAAGCCTACCTGATACCTAGAGAGACACCAAATGATTTATAGTTTCTGTATATAGTTTTCAGCTGCTATCCTTTTGATAATCGAATCGAGCTATAATGAGCTAAAAGAAAAGACTTTATAATTACTGCATAGTATGCGATTATCATTTTTTGCCATCCTCATAAAGATTAATAAATAAAGAAGAATCAAAACAGTATATTAATTTGGGTACTTTATCCCAGTATTTTAGAGTCGATTATACCAACCATTGCATTCTGTACGATCTTCACATCACACATTTACGATGAAATTTTTAAAAAAAAAATGTGGTCGACACAAAGGTATTTTTTGTCTAAATAATTTTTTTAAAGTTCTTTGATTAATAATGCATATTTCATATTTAAATTCCCCCCTTAGAGCTTGATAGTTTTTAATATTTTCTATCACATTTATAGTAACAATAACATGGGTAAAAAAGAGTAACATTGTTGCAAAGGATGCGTGCATAAACGTAGTTATTAAGACAATGAAATATATTGAAGTAATCTACATTCAAAAAATACATTTCAAAATTTATTACAACTATAGAAGAAAAAAAAGAAAGGTGCTGTAGAATCTGAAACATTTATTTTCTATTTTTCAAGTGATATAAAAATAACTTCGTGTGAAAATATACTCTGCAATTGAGTAGGAAATGTCAATTTTTAATAAGGATCTAAAAATTTTAAAGGGTTCTTTCTTAAAAAGTACCTTCAACCTAAATAATTACGTGTTAAATTTGGTAGTTATAGGTCCCTATTCCTAGAGCATCGTGAATGATTTCTGCTGAACGGTCATACGTGTAAAATGTCAGTCAAATACTTTTTTTTTAAAAATGGAAAACAATCGTGGAAAAAAATCACCGGGAGCATAGATGAAATAATACAGATTCCTTTATAAAATATTTGAATTGCATCTTGGTTTTAAGATGTAATTCAAATATTTTAGAAGTTCAGCAGAAATCATTCACAATGCTCTAGGAATAGGGACCTACAGAAAATAGGAATTTTACTTCCTAAGAAAAATTCCGAGAATTACATCACTTGAAGTCATCCTATTTATTTCCTTCAGAGCAATAACTACGTCTTGACTTCGCCTCGTCCATTATAATTAAACATGGTTTGGGTTTGCTTTTAAAATCTAGCAAAATAGATAACATATAACACCTCTTTATTCTCTGAGAAAACACGAAAACATTCAGCGAACACAGCTGCACCGTACACAAGATAGCATTAGCCCAAATCAATACACAAAGCAAACAGAAAATCGATATTGATCAATGGCAATAGTATAAAGCTCTCAGAATGCACTACATAGTCCCCACCACAATCAAAATTCACTCGCCTCGTCCATTCGAATTTATATAGGTTCTCAAAGTGGGAACAAATTTCAAGAAAACTCACCAGATCTCGGACACTAATACAGATATAGCTATAATTTTTATATTTTCCATAACTTTAATTTTTATTGTCATTTATTAAAATATCTGAAAAACTGTCTTCTTTGATATGTGATGAATGGCATAGGGAAGCAATATTATAAATTCATAATAATGTATTAAAACTTGATTTGCAGCTTACCTTTCACTGGGCTTATTCAATACTTGATACCAGCTTACCATTCAACACTTGAACACAATTCTTTTAAAAGAAATTTTAATTTTGATTTCAAAAATTATTTATAATGCCTCAACAATTTTAAATTGCTCCCCCCCCTCCTTGTAAAATATGTTAAAATCTAGATATTTTCCAGGTATGAAATAATATATATTCTCTCTTTAACATAAAATTAAAAACTATCAATCAAGTAACTATATTCAACTCAAGTAACTATATCTTTATATATTATCAGGAATAATATATAAAAAATGAACTTATCAAAATATGCACAGTATTCTTCATAAAAATAGGATAATATATAAGTACCAAAGAACAACACTTCATGCTTCACCTGAGATATCAAATAGATATTTTGTATACAGAAGACATTTTAACAAACAAACAAACAAAAAAGAAACTATAAGAATCCTTATTTTAAAAAACAGCTACTAATATCAAGTAGATCTCATTTTACTTTTTGATATACATGTTTTCAGTGACAAATCTCGTATTATAATTCTAGTTTTTATGACTGTAACAAAGTCATATACAACAACACAGCTACATAATACTATATGAATATACTATCAGATTAAAACTAGATACAAGTTACATACTTTTAAGAATTCTTATATTAATACCTAACTGCCCTTGTTTGCAAATTCTATTAATTTTTCCCCCCTCTAACTTCACATATTATTATTCTTCAGATGGGTTAAGGTTAAAAATTATTTTTTGATAAAACCGTAAAAAACAGGTCATACTTACACATACAATCTTGATCCTGTTCAAGTCTAATTTTTAAAACTTGATCTGAATTTATTTTATAAACTGAATGAAATAGAAATTACTTCATATTCAAAAATGTCCTATTAAAGATATTAAGAATAATAAAAGAGAATGATCTAACATTTATAAAAGAAAATTTGAATACTCTGAAGTTTTTATTATAGAATGAAATAATTCATAGCACATTCTACAATGATTCATTTATTTTTCCCTCTCATCTTAATTCAGGACTTGGGACAGACAATGGGTTTGTAATCAGTTCATCCATATATAGTGTTGCATTTCAATCAAATTAAGTCAAACATCTCATTTTATCATAAGATAGAATTTAGCATATTTATTGAATTCAGAAAAATAAATTTATTAAATAAAATAACTTATTTGCAATAAAAAAATATTTTGAAATACAACCTACTGTTAAAAAATAATCATCTATTCAAATTCCCATGAAATCAAAATGACAGAAAACTTCTATTGTATTGTCTCAGAAGAAAACCAGATTAAAGAAATATCTATTTTCTAAAAGAGATATTGTTAGAACTTTTTTGATAAAGAACCATAAGATTATTTTAAAATTAAATGCTTAATTTGAGACACAGAGAAACCAATGAACAGCTGAATCTAATTATAATAAAGAAGAATTTGTGTGTTGGTGCTCTAGAGATTAGAACGTCACACTTAGAGCAACCAAATTTGGCCCAAATATACTTAAAAGGAGGTAAATGTGCAGATCAAATGTAAAAAGACTTGACTGAAATTTTAATAAAAATATATAGCTAGATTTTGGTGATTTTAGAATAACTTCCAAAAATTTCCAACACTAAAATGATTCTTACACCATTTTAATTATCTTTTCAATTATGCCAATTTAGTTGATATAAAATCATTTAGTTTCAATTTAATTAATGTTAGACCTTTTTAAGCATATTTTTCATAATAATATTTTTATTGTTATGAAATAACGAAGATCGTTTTTATTGTTTCATCAAATATTTTATCACATAATTTTCTTACATGGTTGAAAGCTAAAGAAGGATTCTATTTAACACCTAAGTAGTTAACAGAAATAAATAAAAAAAAAGTGAAGTTACAATATTGCAAATTCAGAAAATAGATGAGCCAAACATAATATTATTATCATATCATGGAACAGATCTTCATTAGTAAGGTTCATAATTGCAATGAACAGAATAACAATTAAGATACGGCAACTTTAATGTATTAACAGTTCAAAAGATTCATGAACATGGAAGTTTCATCTAAACAACTGAAATTAAATATTATCAATATCTCTAGCAAACTATTTGGTCACCAAAAATAAATAGTTAAAAATATCCGAAAGTGAAAGAATTTTTTTAATTCTATAATAAATATCTAGATATTAAAAATCAAAATAAAATTCAAAACTTTAACAAATTTGATTAATTGTAAAAGCCCACCCAATAGTTAAAAAAATGCTTTAAATTAAAAAAAAATAGCTTTGGAATAAATATCTAAATATGGAGAAAAAGAAAAAAACTTACATTTTTTTTTTCCCAAGCATTATTAATATAAAATGTATATGAAACTTTTCTTAAACAACTAAGCATTATAAATTTCATTCCAACAACGGGAAATAGTGTTGTGATCTATATCTATGTGATATATCAACCTGTAAAAACTGAAAGGAAACTGCAGATTCTAAACTGATAACACTAATAAAAATAATTTTCATGCTATAATATTCTTACATATTATAGTGCAAAAATACCATGATATTTAAATTAAAAATCTAAACTGTTTAAAAAATTTAATTCTTTAATAAATTTAAAAAAGAAATTTTTTAAAAAATGTTCTATCTGATACATTATCAAAACAATAAGAATGCCAAATAGCAATCGCAAAATCTTATTTTATTATTATGCAAGATAAAACACAATATTGCACTAACAGCCCACCATTAATATTATAGTGGGAGACAAAATATGAAATAGGAGATCTAGAAATTTCTCGTCGAAATAAAACAAAAGCTTAGCTGAGAAAAATTATACAAAAGATATTAAAGAATAATCCTAATATATAGTTTGTAAAATTTAATAAAAAGACCTCTTTATAATCATTTCTAAAAATGACATTTTAAGGAATAATAATTTATTAGAAACATATTTCCTAAGTAATCAAATGCTTTTCCTTCTTTTTCTACAACTAGAATTCTGCAAGGGAAAAAAATGATAATACCAATAATATTTTAATGAAGATTTTTTTTTCTAACTCAGTTTTGAATGATTAACCAGGGCTACCAACCTTGATACCACAGGTTACTGAATGATTCCCCAAATTTAGAAGCAGAATATTACAAAAACACGCATACATAAAAAAAATGATGCACAAAATGGAGAAGCAAGAGAAATACATCTAGTATTTTAAACACATCTATTGTCTCAAATATAGCAATATATTGTTATAAAAATGTTTCTTTTCATTACTATACATTTATGATAAAATAAAATTTCTATTAACTAATTAAAATTTCTGGTCCTATGCTGACCAAATTAAAATGTATCAGTTACAAGTTTATTACAAAGAAAGAGAGCATTAAACAAAAAAATATTACAAATTCATCCCAACTCTTACAGCCAGATTCACCAAACAAGACTTTATCCCTATTAATAATAAAGGAAAATGTGTATTTGATGATATTTAACAGGCCAGATTGTTTATCTAAAGTCAAAATATCTGGTATAAAACTTTAAAGGATAAAAATACATGCCTTAGAACATTTATTTTTTAATTTTAACAAATGAAAAATTAAGAAAAATTTTGGCATTATTCTTAATAGTTTCCAAAAATATTATTCCATAAAAAAAATTAGTCTTACGTTATTTTAAAATTTAAACAGTTGTCTTTTTGACGATACTAATTTTTCTAAATTTCATATTTTTTCCCTCTAAATTTGATTTGTTTTGAAAAATTTTTAACAATACCATTCAATGTAATAATGAAATTCGAACTATTTTCATTGTTTCTTCAAGGCATTTTCATCAATCATTATAATTTAAAGCAGGATTTTATTAATCAGTTCTGTAGATTACATAAAAGAAAGTAAAGTTGCATTATTGTGAAAGACAGAATGCAGGCAAAATAAAAATTGCATTTTTAATGACATTTTGATGTCATGAGACATTAATGCCATTAAGAAGGTTCATTACAAAATAACCAGTAATCAAACTATTAAAAAAAACATGGCTATAATTCATATCACAATCCGATTCTTAAATTTTTTTAAATAATCATAACATTAGGTCATGTATCTGAGATTCACAAGATATTAAACGTAACAAATATTCACAGCTAACCAAAAGTGATTAGTAGAAAATATACCAAAATAATCAGTTAAAATCCTTTGGTAATAAAGAGGAAAAAATCCAATGCAATATCAGATTTTTAAATAGCATTTTTAGTTCTCCAGCATACTTCAGCTCTTATTTCATACTAGCCGCCTTTGGCAACCCGCCGATTCGCCAGTATTACCGCTCACTACAATTTTCAATTAAATATTTTAAGTAACTGGTCTCTTAAAGGATTCTCAAACAAAACATTTTTAATATTCAAATTTTGATAGTCATACCAAACTTATACTGTTTAGATCGTTTCATTCAATTTACTATATATATTTTGCTAATTTGTTGTCATTTCTGGCAAAACTTTAATTTAAAATGTAAAGGATGAAATTGCAATTAATATTAGGATATTTTTTAATAAAACCAAGCGTTTTATTTCATTTATCATCTTTATTGTTATTTATTAATTATTATTATTATTGAATGTGAGTATTGCAAACAGAATCGCTCGGTATTTAAGTCATGTTAACTACAAAATATTTTTCATAATTTATGTAATATCTCAAGCAATAATTCAGCAAAAATTTCTGAGATTCAGCATAAAATTCAGTTTTTAGTTTTGCTTTCAAAAGGATTAAAATGAAATCAATAATAATATTTTGTTCCTGCCTATAAATATATTTCAAAAATTATGAAGTCTAAATTTAATACAGTAAGGTATCATACTCTGAAAAATATTCTGGACACACCAAATTTTAAATAAATGAATGAATGTTTCTATTTTCCACAATCAACTAAGACTTATTTATGAAGTTTTAAATGTTAAAAATTTAAAAAAAACTCAACATTTTCATAATATTAGGCCAATTAATCTTGAGAAACCTGCGCACTGATTGGCGTATTTTCTTTGAAGTGATCGATGAAAAATCTAAAACTATCCTTTTTTTTATTGAATAGTGATATTCAAATTTTCATAAATCAGCCAGTTTAAGTTATTGGAAATTAACTCTTAAAAGTCAATGACTTAGTTGATTGGAAATTAACTCTATGACCACCATAAAATCTGTGCTTTCTCTTGTGGTGTATGCATTCTCCTTAATATCCACTCGAATAAAACATCACATACAAAAGTACTACATAGAACAAACTCATCAAAAGTAAACGTAACATTTCAATAGTTGCCAAAAACAAAAGAGAAAAATGCAATTAATAAGCAGAAGATATTTAGAAAAGTACAGATATTTAGACTGGAAAATGAAATTATCTGAAATTAACCACAAGCGCAGACGATATTTACAAAAGTAAAAATATTCAAACCTGAAAAGGAAAATATACGAGTTATTCCATTAATAAATGCCATAAGTTTGCTTATATCTTCATTATTTTATGAGTCATTAAACATCAAAATGGGTCCGGGACTAAATAAACACCCTGTATAGAGAGAGTAAAAGATCATAAAATAATTTTTCTTGAATTTATTTTTTAGAAAAAATAATACTTCATATTTGTTTCATTTCCTATAGACACGTGCCAAAAATTATATTTTTGCGGATTTCATTTCCAAAAAGATTTGATTTATTTTTAATTGGAGCTTTAATCAATGTGATGGCAAAACTTTGAAAAAAGCTAATTTTTTCCCATGAATGTGAAACGTGCTCTTCAAGAATTTTTATTTTTATTTTGTACGAAAAAAATTGTTGAAAAATATAGTTAAAATATTTATTTAAAAATTCATTAAAAATAGAAATTTAATTTTAAGGTTAAAACATTGGTATCATTTAAAAGATACATTTTTGATCTTTAACTTCATGTAAAAATCTTTTTTGCGCGGTAATATTTTCGGAAGTTATAGCAGAAACACGCCAAAATTACGCTTAATTTTTAAATAAATAAAATTCTAGTTAAAAATTCGAAAAAATAACCACCAGGTGCACATTTCCGGCCTCCAAGGTATACACGTGCCAAATTTGGTAGCTGTAGATTGAATGGTCTGGCCTGTAGAGCGCCAACATATACACACACACACACATTGAGCTTTATTATAAGTATAGATCAATTTTAAAATTTTCACTTTTCCTTATAATTTCTAAAAAAAATTACAAATCTAAATTTGTAAGTTATTTGTACTGTTCACTTTATATTACAAAAAATATCAAATTTCAAATTCATTGTTTCAACATGCCCTTTTCCTTTTCTAAATAAGTAATTAAATTCAAATTTAAAATTCTAATTGCAAAAATTCATCTGTATTGATACTCAAATAAACAAGACCAACAGAAATATAAATTATATTCCTCGGTGAAAAAAATATATTTGAATCTTTCAAATCTAACAAATTGAAATCAGTATTACAACTTTGTAGTAAACTTAATTTTTAAATTAAATAAATAACCATGGTACCACAAAACAAAGAAGCTTAGAGCATAGTTACTGGTATGCACTTAAAACTGTATTAAAATATTAAGACAAATTTCAATAAATAAATTTTATTAGAAAATGTGTAAAATCCAAAACCAACAACAATAAATACACCTCCATCCTTAAAAACTAGCCTAATGATAAAAGCTTTTGAAGTAGCAATGCTCAAAGATCTTTAATAATAATCTGGGACAGGAGCACACACAACCCTAACAAAATCATCATAGTTGATGTATCCATTTGAAGAGACATTGGCCTCCCTGAATATACGATCCACTGCAACAAAACGGTTCATTAGATATAAAATACGATTTTTATTGGAAATGATAATATAAAAAAATGAAAATAATTATTTAAAAAAAAGGTTTCCTAACTTTAGAAATATTTAAATTGAGATATTAATTAAAATTATATTTTCATTTATGAAAGAAAATGCTTTTAAGTAGAAGGATAGCAAATAAATCTAATACTGAAAGCCATGAGTAATTTTAATTACATTCTGGAAACGTTTTCTTTCTCTTCAAAAATCAAAAGAAAACGATGGATAAAGGAAATGGTGGAATAAAGTAAAATTCAATGGATAAAGAAAAAGAATAGTACAAAAATTTCCATCCAGACAAAAACCATTTTCTGCAGAAATTACACAACAGAGAAAAAAAAATCATTCAGATCATATTTCAGTCCACTGGCAAATAATTGAATAAAAATGTAAAGGAAAAAAAAGGTATAGTAATTTTTATACCTAATATAGCTGGAAGAAGCCCAAACATTTAGTATAGCAATATTCCAAAGAAATACAATTGTAACATTTCAAATTATAGAAAAACCTTTACTAATTAAAATTCCATTACCCAATAAAATGTAATAACATGCAAAATTAACAAAATATTATAAATATGTGTTTTAATCATTTCAAAAGTGAAAAGAAATTTATGAAAAATTATGAATGAAGAAAATGTTAAAACATCAATAAATAAAGTAAAAGTATTCAAATGAATTTTTCACCAATAGCTGCCAGCAATATAATTTATTAAATGTCTATAATATATTTTCAAATTAATTATTTAATAAGAATCTTTGATATTCAAAATAGATTTAAAAAAAAGATCAGAAAAAAATATATCGCTATTCAAAAATCAAAAATTATTCCAATAAAAAAGTGGAAAATAGAGAAAAATCCTCTGGTAATTGAAAATATATTATACGCACCATTAATGAACTTTACTATAAAAATATGATAAATAACACTCTTCTTTTCAATTGTCAGATCCAAAATCCACCATATATTTGGAAAAGTACAGCCAAATATAGCTCTTGGCACTATCGACAATCTAAACACTATCCATAAGCATCTAAAACTTCATGCTCCTTTCAGAGATCATGTAAGCAAAAATGGTATTGCTAATGGAAATTCTCAATTAAATGATGATTGTTTCAAAACTGATGGATTGTTTCAAAACAAAATAACCAAATCAAGAAGACAATACAATAAGTTGTTTTAAAGGATTAAGAATTGGGTATGGGAAAAAAAAAAAGATTAAGGATTCTTGAATGCAATATCCATATAATAATGTTTATGCCCATATAAAATTACATGCAAATTACTCCATTCCATTTACCTTTGCTAAATTGCAGAAAGAGAATTATCAAAGATAGCTTCGAAGTTCAACAAAATGCATACCATTTCTGTTAGAAATATTTAAAAGTTCGGAAAATGACTCAAACAGAAAGAAAACTACACAGAATATGACAAGGAATATTTTTTCACATCTCAATCAAAAAATATCCAAATAAAAGAGTTTTTAAGATCTGTTGATTTTAAACTTGAAATATTTTTAAGAATATCAAAAGCTATCAACTGCATATATAATTCATTGAAAAAATGATAAAATTTGGATTACCCTCTTTGGGGCTCAGCTTTTCTCCCCATAACAGGAGTATGTGGCGTAACTCTCGAGCTGGTATACGCCCAGATTTGCTTTTGTCAAAAGCTCGGAATGCACGCAGGATTTCTTGTGGAATGTTTTCTCGCTGGCTATGATTATGCATTATTTCAAGCATATCAGCAAATGATATCTTTCCATCTGCAATTAAGTGTAGAAAAGTCAATGCTGAAATATTACAGCATGAATTACAAAAAAGTTATGCATCCAGAAAGTAATTAGCTGAATTCAGTTTTAATAATTATATGCCCTTGAACTACAAGCTGATGAATTTTTTTAATTTAACATTTAATAAAGCTGTTTTCACTAAACTGTAAATGGAAAAAGGTGTTTTGGTAGTTGATAATTATCAAAAGAATTAGCAATTTAGTTGAAAAACTAATTCATTTCCAAAGAAATACTCAGGTAATAGTGACCTTCCAAAAAATAAAGCTTTTTAAAAATTTTATTAATGTTTATTTAAACCATCTACCTTTGCCAAATGTGAAAGTCATTTAATTTTTATTTAAAGTCTGCGTAATTTCTGTAGGCATTTCAAGGACACTCGATTTCTCAACTCTTCACTCTCTCTCCTGCGTTGCCATGGTTTCGACAAAGCTTGTTTTTTTTCCACGCCAGTACATTTCAGTAAGGACATTAAGCTGGCAATGTCAGCAAACAATTTTATTCAATTGTTGAATCTGAGATATTTTCTTAAGTAAATAAAACAATTGATAATAATTTTTTAAAAACCAGCTGGAGTGGTTTCTGTAAAACTTTCTCACACATTCTTTAATAAAGGAGCTATCTTCTCTTTTTAGACCGATGAAACAATTTTAATAAGCTATGTATTATACTTTAAAGTGTATATCCAGAAAGTTTATTCATTCTCAAAGTCAAAAAAACTACAAAATATTTACTGCTTTTGCTTTATTGAAATTAGTTTTCAATCAGTTTTTATTTAAAAATATTTAGGTGATTAAAATATGACAAACTTTTCTTATTTCTGCTATTTACACAATACTCCTTTTAAAGTAAGAAACAACAAACTAATTTTCTTTTAATGCAATAAAATACAATTGCAAAGGAAATAAAATCTATAGAATGATAATTGTTAGGAACGTGCTAATGATTCTATTTACTGACCAATTACATTAGATTTTTTTTTAAATTTATATAGTTGTATCACCAAAACCTGAATTGAAGCCAAGACTTGTTTCGTCATAGCCTAACAATTCTATACCTTATGTATTAGATATTCTATTCTAATACATAAGGTATAGAATAGATATAGATAAGATATAGTTTTTAAATTTCATTAAGTGAAAATTTCTTTAGACATTATCTTTTTTGTAAAATATAATTATCTATTAAACATTATAATGTCAATGTTTAGAAGAGACAAATTCTTAGCGAGAACTTATCAGTTTTACAGTCAGGAAAAAAGTGAATATTTCAAGGAAAAGGACACTTAATCATCAATCATTCTCTTATCAATGCAAGAAATGTGCATTCTCTATAGCCACTCTAGATGCATGCCAAGTTTTCCTACCAAAGGTAATTAAACCCCAATAAAACTACAATGCGAGCGTAAATGAATCCCACAATCCTGAACTTGAACAAAGTATAAAGCAGAAAGCTATCAAAATACCTTAACAGCTGTATAAAAAGAGTAACACTGTTGTCTGGCTCAGCATTGTGAGGCACACAACCAGTAATGAGGTAGAAAATGTGACCTTGAATTGCCTACAGAAAATACAGACTATAACCATGGTTAATTACCTGCAATTCCATGAAATTCTTTCCAACTTATATTCCTGGAAATAATCTAAATATGAATAAAATCTGCATGCAAACTAATACTAAAGGATTAAATACTAAAAAAAGAGAATGACCTCGCAGTCAAAATATAAATTGCCAAAATATCCCAATTTAAAAACTGCCAGAGAGCAGCAATATCCTTCAATCAAATGAACAACTCAGCTGGCAGAATCATCCTGAACTTTCAAAAGTAGAAAAGGCAAAAATGAAAGCTTTTCCAAATGAAATAATGAATTCAACAGTCGCATACAATAAAAACTGTAGATAGTTATGACACAAACAACATTCAAATTCTGAAATTCGAACAATTCAAAGTTATGAAATTGATATTGTTTCAAATAAAATATTTGTAATTTTCAAACAAAAATCAATAACAGAAAAATGAAATTCCAAGCTATCACTTAAAATACTTTCATTAAAAAGTACTTTCAGAATACATAATAGTATATCAATGATAATTGTAAAAAAAAAGAACAATCTAGAAACTCTAAATCTCATGCTTTAATTGCAGGAGAATTATACTATGTTCAAAATGGAATGATGGATATTATTGGTCTAAACTAAAACAGATGGAAAGTGAAGATTATGTTTTTACATGAGCATTCAAGGATGACTCGAAATGACCAGCAAGACTTTTTTTAAGAAGCAAGAAATAAGTAATTTCTTGGAGGCAATACCATTATTAACTTCTGTATAGAATGCCTGAAGACTTCAAAAGAAACAACCACAAAAGCTCTTTTTTGGAAGTAAAAACTAGATTTCATTATATTAGGTGTGTGCTAAAACCATATAACTCAAAGACCAGTCATACAAAAAAATTCTAAAAACATAATTTTGAATAAAAAAATAATAATGAATTTGGTATATATTTGCATGCAGACTTGTGATATATATATATCACACGAAACTGATTATAAAAGCTATAGCAAAATTTCTGATCACTTCTATTATTCTTAGTGTCATAGTCTATCACTAATGCTAATGCAAAAAAAAGGTGAATTTTCCCAATTATTGGTGACTTATACAATTCAATAATTAAAAACCAAAGCATTCCACATGCTTATATTGTCTTTTTCCCCCTGCCCCCCTTTTTCAAATTCTATTCAGCTTTACTAAGAAAAAGGATTGTGAAGTAAAAGCCTGTAAAAATTCTCTATAATAATAATAAAATAGTTTTTTTATATATTTATTGATATTGATAATTCAAATTTAATTATGCTAAGTTACTTTTAGCAAAAACTTGACAAATGAAAATTTATAAAACAATTTACGGATGACTACGGAAAATAATAACACTATCATAAATTCAAATAAAAGGCCTAACTCACTTTTTTCTTTGAAATATTGTTTCAATTCTGTTATGGTTGGGCTCATTCCCAAAGAACGCATGATGATAGTTAATTCATCCAAACTTCGTATTTGGCCACTTCTGGCATTCAAGTAAAAGCAATCACGAAATTCTGAAAAGATGTGAATATATAGTTAAACTTGTTTCTTTATGAATCGAAAACCTCCTCTGACCACCTTTCCAATCCACATCTGCCACAAAACCAGTAATGAAAATTCAAGAGATTTCATTTTTTTCGAAAACACCTCTACATAGTTGAAAAGACCAATTTAATAAAATAAAAAAATTTCAAACATTCAAAACTGCCTACATAAGATGTAATGATTCCAATTTTATTTATCATTAGCATTATTTACTCTGGTAAATAGCAATGAAAAGCATAAAAAGAAATTTCTTTATCTATTAGCAAATCATAACAATGATAAATTTAGAATCATTGCAATGATAAAATTAGAATCATTTACAGGAATAAAATTTTGCAATCAAATAAGAAATTGAAGAAACATAATACATCTTTCAAAGATCATAAACTCTTTGCGACTAAAAGCTTCTTTGAATTGTGGTACCAAGATATTAAAAAACCTTTCATATAAAGCCTCCCAATAAATCTTTTTCATTTATAAAAAATCTAAAAGACAGAAAAAAACCTTTTTAATAGATAATATCAGTGATTAATTTTCAATTGATAAATAGTATAAGGAAATATTTTTAAAACATCTGATTAAAATAATTAAATTTTGAAAAAATCTCAGAAAATTCAAAGATATATAGCTTAGTTAAACCACTAACTGAAGTTCTTATATAATAACAGGATTTTGTTAAATGACTTAAGAATAAAATAATAAATTGCATATACATATATTTTTATAAGGTATTGCTATTCCATTATTGATAAACTTTACATTAAATTGTCTTTACTCAAACAGAAGCAAAACTTTTAAATACAATGCATATGGCATTTTCCCTGCCTTAACTAGATGTGTAAATATCATCAATGTTGGAAATCATAATGCAAGTCATCCATATTATTTGTCTCCTTCAGAAATCCAAAACCAACATAATTAAAAACTGTTAAAAATAATAAATTTACCATCTTTAACAAAATTGTCTTTACATTTCCTAACTGATGAAATTAAAAACACTTTCTAAAATTTTCAATCAACTATTTGAAAAATAATACTGGAAAAAAAATTCACTTCCGTTCCTTTCTTTATAAACAGGGCAAATTAATTTATTAGGCCTATTTTTATCTGAATAAGATTATTGCAAACCCCAAATATTATAATTATATAACTGGAAAATATTAAAGAAAACTGGAGGTTATATAAATTCTTAGTTAAATACCTTAAATTATTTTCAATTACATATTTGGATAATACTACACTGTACTTTAATGGTCATATAGTTCAATAAGATAATAGAAATAATAGATTTCCTAGATAATAGGTTTCTATTAAGATTTATATTAACATATTGAGAGAAAAATTATAAAATAAAAATCCAGTAATCTGAATAAAACATGATTATTAATCATCATTAATTCATAAATTTCACAACCTTAATTCTTTCGATAAATGTAGAAAGATAGGCAAATGATAGGATATTAATTTTTAACACAAAAATAAATTATTGATAATTTGATCTTAAATGGAATTTAAAAGTAATAAGAGATAACTGCATTATATACAAATATACAGCCTTTTTATCAGCAAAAACAATCATTTATATAATATTTATACATTTAAAACAGAACAAATACTACTCTAAGAATTTTCTTTCTGTGGTTTTAAATTTTTATAATCTTCCACTGTTAACAAAGAAACCAGGAATTAGGAAAATATTTTACAATTTGAAAAACCCAATTTTAGTCTCTTTAAAAATATTAAGTTTATTAAATTGTTTTTTAAAAAATAATTTAAAGATTTGTTTTATGTGAAATCATCGCAACTGCCAGGCAAAATTCACAAAAATTTTATATTCACAATTTTCAAATTATTCACAATACACAAATTGTTACCAAACCAACACAAATACATTCACTAATGTTACCTAAATTTAAATGAAAAAACACCCTAAACAATGTAAAGCATCTTTTATGAAGTTACTACAAAAAAATTAAGAAGAAGACCTATTATACTTAAAATTTCAAAGGTTTAATTTCAATTATTTTCTTACATTTCAAATAAATTGAAAATGAAATATAATAATTCTTGCTATCATTACTGCATTATCTTCGGGCCCTAAATTCTAACCTCCTTATAAATAAAATCTTAGTTTTTAGTAATAAATGTACTGAAAAAGTAATTCATCCTTTTATGCATATAATAAAATGCAGAAAACTTGCATTTGAGGGCTACCACATTACAGTTAATTTATTATTATCCGGATAAGGCACCAGTTATATTTGATAGTATTTTATTATATATACATATAATAAAGCTTTTTCCAACATTACAACACAAAAATGCAAAACATAAAGGTTGATAAATGTAAGAAAAGCTAATAAAAGACTAAATTCTCTAGAGAAGTAGAGCAAACAAATTAAAAATAATTAGAAAATATAATAAATTTTGAAATAAAATAATCATAGATAAATTTTTAAAATAGAGGACATAAAAAATAATGGACATAATAAACATTAATTTCACAATCTAAGAATCTTTCCTTTAAGAAATTAATTAACTGCAAATAATGCCATACTTCCTATTAATAAATATGAGAATCTGCAAAAGTAAATAAATATAATTTTAAGATTAGCAGTTTTTAAAAAATTACAAATTAACTATTATAAACAAAACATTTCAGAAACTTGGTATGAACTCGGAATAACTTTAAGTCATTATTAAAATTATATTTTTTCCAAAATATTATCATTTTTTATCAATTGGTTATATTTATTTAAACTAAATAAAGTATGACTATAGATCAATTTTATGAAAATGAAATAATTAAAAATAATCTTCCCTTTCAGATATGTTTTTAAAAAATTAACAATTAAAAGAAATTTAACATGAATGATATACAAATATGATATCTTTATTAAAGCTAGAAAATTTCTCAATCTAAATATTAAACCAAAAAATTTACATCAAATCAGTTCTTCCAATATTTAATTTTGACTTTTAATCAATATCCTATTACCCACAGCAATATTTATTTTTGATTCTTGTAGCAATAAAAATATAATGGAACTTGTAAACAAAGAATTGCATTTCTTCTAGCCAGTGAAACTCAAAGGTACAGCTTTAAAAAAAAGATATAAGTTGAAATTATTAATAATGTTTGAACTATTTCCAACTTGAATTTCCAATCCAAGTAAATTTTAAACTATTAACACAATTACTATTTTCATTTCTTTCTTTTCAGGAAATTAATTCTGTTCCGTGTGAAAAATTCATATAAAAGTATGTACTAGCAAATTATGAGCTCATTAAATTCATAATTTTTTCTTACAATATAATATCTATCAGAAAGTAATAACTTATAATATTCTCATTTTAAACAAAATCTTTCATTAAAAAGTTTTGAATGAAATATATATAAATTTCAATATTAACCAAATAACTCAACATCAGCAACTTGTAGCCAAAAAAATGTAAAAAAGAAAATATACACTTCATAATATCATCAGTTTTATAATTTAAAACCATATATATAGAATTTGAGAATAGGTTCTCACAGTAGTCATAGACATATATAGCAAAACCAATCTTGCAACAAATCTAATTTTTATAAATTTTAGTTAATAAATCAATGATAATTGTTTTACATTACAAAGATATCTTCAGAGAAATGATTACTACATTAAGCATGTAAACTGAAAGCTATATCATCTCAAATAGAAAATAACACCAATAAATATAAAAGTATTCAGATTACAATTTTTTTAGAAAAGCAAATATCTTGTATTTTTTTAAAATAAAATAAAAACTGAAAGATTCATATATTTTGTTAAAACATTTAAACAATCTACATCATAACACTCAAATGAAAAGCAAATTATACATCTTCAATTTAAAATAAAAAATTATTTTGATCTTAATATCTCAATTTTATTACCTTGTATCAGATTGAAAACAAAAAGTACAATAATAATTTTTTATATTCACTTCATATTAATAACATAGCTACATATTGATTTTTTTTTTTTTTGTCGGGAGGAAAGTTAGTTCTTTTAGTTAGAATATACATTTTATTTTGCAATATAGTTGAAGGAGTAATGATCAACTTGATAAATAAAAAATGTTGCAAGCTCATAAAAAAATAAAGAATGAAGCAGCAAAAATGCAGAATTAGATCTTTATTATTGTATAATTAAAATAATAAGAATTATTTTAGAATTTAGTTCATATGTATGGCAGAAATTCATATCTGAGTTTTTGAAGTTAAGACAAACCCATTCTTAAAAAGTACAAAATATAATTGCTCATATGATGTTTCATACAAAGAATATGATGCAGTCGCCAAACTGTGATTTTTAAAGGCAATAAACTGGCAAATATGGTAACCTAACCTGATTTGATATTTGCCTGTTTTTCTACTGCTTGGTATGAATTGGTAGAATTCATGAAAAATATTTGCTGTGTTCATTACTTTTACAAAAAATGTGACTCACTTTTGATAAATTGAAAACCTCTACACTTTTGCTGAATTAAAATAATCAAAATAGAGTCAATGCAGAACAATCAAATGAGCAACTGCAAATAATAACATATGTTTAAAGTAAAAATCAAGAAAAACTATTATTTCTAACTTAAGATAAAAATGTAATGATTCGAAATATGAAAAAAAAAAAAAAAACCGCATTCTAAACACAAATGAATTTAAAACCTTTAAATCATTTCTCAACCACTGCATTCAACTATAAGTAACTACCTGAAAAATATAACTTCTAAGTTATAGATTACATTAAATTAAAAATATTGCCATTATTTAACTCACGTTGTTAATACACAAGAACATAAATTAAACATACAAAATATCTGTAAAAAAAAATCACTTACCATCTATGTCTTGTTCTCTGAAGTACCGAGCCTGCAAAAGAAAACCATCAAATATTAATTCGTACACTTACAAACTACAATACAGAATGGTTATAATATGAATGAAATATTGTAACTTTTTTTTTAACAACGCAGCATGTTCTTAAAACCATGAGGTTTAGATTTTAAAGAATATCTAATATACAAAATTTTTGTATCAGATACAAATGTCAAGGGATTTCTTTAACCTACTTAACTTATACGAAAACGACACATTATTTAACAATATTTTGGACATAGCAGAAATTAGTAAGAATTCCCAAATAAGCAACAACATATTACTCACCATTTTAGGATACTAAACTTACACAAAAAAACAGAAAAGAAAATACCGCTTGAGACTGACTCGTAAAACGAAAAGTATATAACGTTACAGATACAGTTAAGGCAATAATTCCTTTCTTTAGAGACTGACGTGTGCACCCGGAATCGGTGAACCGTAAAAGGATTATCTGCGTGGGAGTACTTACCGAATTTGTACCATATGACAGATTAAGAAGAGTTTTTTTTATCCCTTTCTAAAAGAGAAAAAGCAATTTTATTCAGAGAATTGATGTTTTGTAACTGTGATTTATTTTACAGATCCTTTGACCAAATTCACTTTGAAAGTTGTTTCGTGATTGATTCGATCCATTCAACCAATTCTTTTCAAACCTATGTATGCAGTGGTCTAACAAAACAAACTTTGAATTATAGATGTAGATATAGAATTTAAAGAATTTCTTTCTTCATCCTCAATTGTTAGCAGAATTTCTAGTATTTTGCGAATCCTAAAATTCATTTAACCTTTCGAGTAACAACTTCAACTTCTATGTTGTATGAAGTGAGGACTAATATTAAATGAATATTTACGCGGGTTTTTTATAATATATTTTTAAATCGTTAAATAGTAAATAAAATATGTAATGATTAGATTATATTTAATTATATTCTATTAGTACTTCTAACGATTTTACATTTTATATGGAAGGATATTTCACTAAAACTCTGAATTAAGATAGTAGCAATATGTTTTCGTCTGCTCCTCTTTCAAAGAAAAAGAAACTTTCGAATGAAATAGATGATTTATCCCTTCATCCTGAATTAATTCATAAATTAAAACAAGGTAATTATTTATATCATATTAAATTAATATTATGTAAATTATTCGTTTCAATAGTTTTTTCCATGCATTAAAATATTTGCAGTATGAACATGCAAAATATATCTCGACCTTTATATATATATATATTGCATTTCTAACTATATTTTTTATTTATTACACTTTCAGCGAAATTATGTTCATTCAAAACAATAATGCATTTGTCCAATCCCGAAATTCAAAAAACTGCTAGAATATCTGCATCTGAAGCTCAAAATGTTCTTGAAACAGTTTCTGAAGCACTTCTTATAAACAAAATTACTTCAGGTAATTTTTATTTTTCAGTTTTTAGCTTTAATGAGTTTTTTATTCTTTTTGTTTTTCTTTATAAGGTTTTTTTTTCTTTTAAAAATTTTACTTCATCTGTATTTATTGTGCTATTATAGAAATTATTATTATTTGTTCAGTTATGTAGGGGCTCTTTTTAAATATATTGTATACCTTATTATAAATATATTTAAAAACATAAAAAGTAATATTAAATGAATTATATTTATTAATATCTTAACTTCAATTACACTTGTTATTTACTTTTACAGACAATTCCTTTATAGTTTGATAAAAAACATTTTATTAACTCCTCACTTATTTTAAAATTTATTTAAATTTCATCAATTTTTTTAAAATTCTTTTTTGCATTTTTGAAAAAAATAACAAATTAAAGCTAAAAACAAATGACTTTATTTGTCATAGCACAATTCTTAAAAAGAAAAGGGAGTGAAATAAAAGTATTGAAAACATTAGTTTATAATGATTTTATGATGCTGTGGAGCTTAATACATATAAGACAGAATAAATGTAAGGCTATTTAATGCCTGTTGCGATTTCATGCTTAAAAAAATTACTTTATTACCAATATTTCCATCAACCAAATAGTTATCAAGGACAGTTTCCATATATATAATTATAATTTTGTACATCTGAGCTATCTTGACAACTGTAGTTCAGAAGAAGCAACTAAGTACTGTCTCAATTAAGGGCAAGAATAAGAAAGCATCAGCCTCTACTAGTGTAGGTTGAGGAAAAAACAGAAATCTAGAAAATATACATCATCTACCAAGTGTAAATCTGGAAAAGAAGGTAGGATATTACCAAAATGAGAGGGTTTTTTTTTTTTTTTTTTTTTTTGTATAGGTTTCAACAATTGTTTTTTACTATGTAAAAAATTAATTTGATTTTATTATGAATCAAATATTGAAATACTTTATTTAGGCTTCAATATTTATTGATAGTGCATTGTGAAAAATATCCTTCTTACTAAGCACACTACCAAATTTATATTATTATGAAAATAATCCACATTGTTTTTCTCATTAATCTCTGTTCATCTCTTTTCCAGTGCTTGAAGATAAGTAATTTAATTTGATTTATCTAATTTGTTTGAGGAGAATAATTAATTATTGCTCATCACACTTAAAAGCACATCAGATTTTTCCTTAATATTTTCAGAATTCCTTTTATTTATAATAATGACCTTGTCTTGATTACTTGTTTTGTTCTTATTCATATTTTAATTCACTATAGTTTACATTTAATTAAGAAATCGGTATCATCATGCAATAATTATTTGCTATAAATTAATGATTTGGGACTTAAATAGATCTTTTCCTTTTTGCAAATATTTGGTGGTTTGTTTGTTTTTGTCAGTGAAACATTTAATAAAAATATAAACATTAATAAATGTTTTCTTATTTTGTTTAATTTTTTTATTGATAATAATAAGTTATTCAATTTCATTTTAGACTGACAGCTATTTTTAAATAAAATTTTTAATTTTATTCCTTGCTATGCTATTTTATTCCATATGTCAAAAATTCATGCTTTATATTTTATATCAATTTGTTAAATATATTAAATATGAAAATCTTTAATGTCATTAACAGTCACATGATTAAATTTTCTTATATTTTATTATATTTTGTTCAGTTAGTACTATTAAAAATTGATAATCAAATAAAAAGAATATTTGAAAATTTTAACCAAAAATATTTGATTAATTGTTCTGGGATAAATTTATGTCCAAAAATTTATTTTCTAATTTTGTATTTTCTCCACTTGAGAAAATTGAAACTGGTATAAAAAGGTTAAGAAAACAATAAAAGAAATGGGCATGACCACATTGCAGCTGAGCTGTTGAAATGTCATGGACCAGTACTTCTAAAGTTAATCTATAATCTTATTACTGATTTCTGGAATGCTGAAATACTGCCTTCTGATTGGAACACAAAAATAATATGCCCAATATATAAAAAAAATGATACTTTAGATTTTTCTAATTATAGAGACATTAGTTTGGTATGTACCACTTATAAATTTTGTCTAAAATCTTATGCAAAAGACTTACACAATATATAGACCCTTAAATTGTAAGTTATCGATGTGGTTTTCACTAGGGAAAATCTATTAAAGATCAGATTTTTGCACTGTAGGCAAATTCTGGAAAAGATCAGAGAATTTGGTATCACTATACATCATTTTTTATAGACTTCAAACAAGCTTTTGATAGTATTGATAGAAATTGCTTGTATGAAGCTCTGGCTGAATTTCAAATACTACCTAAACTAATTAGACTTGTAGTTGCAAGTATGTTCAATACCACTTGCAGGGTCAAATTGTTAGGATCTTTATCAGAAGAAATTAGTGTCGATAATGAATCAGGAGGGTGATTCTTTATCCTGACTTCTTTTTAACATTGCTTTAGAGAAAGTCATTAGAGATTCAGGAATTAACATCAGTGAGAATATATTCTAAAAATCAAAACAAGTTTTGACCTATGCGGATGATATTGACATTAAGAACTGTTGATGATGATGATAAGATGCTTTTCTTTCTGTGGAGCATGCTGCTAATAGCATGGGACTTATCATAAACAGCGAAAACACCAAATATATGCCTGTACTAAGTAATGAAACCTCTCATGAATCCCATATAGAAATTGGTTCTCACAAATTTCAGGTTGTCCAGTTTTACTTATCTTGGTTCTATAGTTACTGATGACAATAGCATAGTCAAGGAGATTCAATGTCGTCTGATGAATGCAAATAAAGTCTTTTATGGATTAAAATGATTTTTTAAATCCTCACTACTATCAAGAAATACAAAATTTGTATTATATAAAAACTTAATTAGACCAATACTTACCTATGACTCAGAGACTTGGACCCTGACCAAAGCTGGAGAAAATAAAATAGCCATTTTCGAAAGAAAAATTCTGCTAGCCACTCATGGTGGGTTAGAAATCAATAATGTTTGGAAAAGAAGGTATAATTTTGAGTTACATAAAATCTATAAAAAGCCAGATATTATAAAGTTTATAAAAATAAATCAGATGAACCAGGCAGCTCATATATTTAGAATGGATGATGATTCCATATATAAAAAAAAATCTTTTACATAAACCTCTAACAAATAGGAAAGGGGGTAGACCCAAAATGAGATGGATGGGGTCGGTAAAGACTGACTTCCTGGATATCTAGGAAAGAAACTGGCACACAAGTGTCAAAAATAGAATGCAGTGGAACAGAATTCAGAGGAAAGCACTGGCTCACCCTGAGTTATCTAGCCAAATATGATGATGATGATGAATTTTGCATTTTAAAATTAAAACTTACTTTTGATATCAAGGCCTTTATTAACCTTGCATCTTCAAATTTATTTAACCTCTTGCTCTGTAATGACATGCTATGCATGTCATTATATATGCTTCTGCCAATTAATTTATAATGCAAGCTGTAATTGTTTTAAGGCAAAAATATAATTTCATTAATAATGAAAAAAAAGTCTTTTTGTTGAAAGAGATCAGATTAGCTGAAAGGTTTTGGTCTTTTAAAGTACTGTCATTTATTCCTTTTTAAAATCCTTTGATTATGATCTTTTTATTTTGAAATCATAAGAGGAAAAAATTATATTTCTTTTAGTGTTAAATTCTATAAGAATTGTTATTATAAGATTTACATATATTTATATATAATATAGCTTCTTCATATTATTCATTTCATTTTATTTTATAAGTGGAAGATATCATATTTGTTCCTAATTATTTATTGCTTTTCTTTTCTTCAATTACAAGTATATTAAACGGCAAGCAAAATTAATTCAAAAGTATTGAATATATATTATATTTCTTTTTTTCTCTATAGCTTATGATCTTCTTTATAATGAAAAGTTATCAAGAAAAAAACTTTCACTTGAACTACTCAAAAATAATTCAGTAAATTGCAACAGTATCTATACAGGTACCATTACTGAGATATGTGGGGAAAGTGGGTGTGGAAAATCACAGCTATGTTTACACCTAAGCATACAAGCGCAAATGCCAACTGATGCTGGGGGATTAAATTCAAGTAGGTATGATCATTAAATGTTATTTTTAAAATTATATTACTCATTTTAAAAATATTTACATTAAAAAACATTTTTTTTCCCCTTATACAGAAGTTCTATATATACATACTGAAGGTGAATTCCCTATTAAAAGATTTCTGCAAATGGCCAATGCTTTCAAAAATGATTTTCCACAATTCGAAAACTTAAGATTATCAGATAATCTTATATTAAAGAAAGTATTTAATTTGGTAAGTATAAGATAAAAAAATTGTTATATGCATGGTTTTAAGCTGTTTTATATTTTTCTTATTAATTGTTTAATACAAACAATCAAGTATTTGAAATATTTTATGAATTTCTACCACTGATCAAAAGTGATGTTATTTCTGGAGGGATTATGTAATTCTAAGAATTTAAAATGCTCTCTGTTTTCACAGATTGAGAGATTTTGAATGATTTATTTTTATATCTCAATATTAATAATGTTGTTAATTTTGGTTGTGCCACTTCTATACTTGAAAGTTTAAAATTGTAAATTTGAAAGAAAAAATGAAAAAAAGATGAACAAATTTTATAAATAAAACTGTGGTAAAAAATTGATTTTTCAATTTCAAAATCACTTTTTCATTGTAAATTCACTTCAAGACAATGCAATAAAATCTTATAATAATTCTTAATAGCTTAATTTGTATATATTTCCATGTAGGTGTGAATGTGCTGTTGATACTATAGCATGAATTATTATTTTTTCAAAAACTTTTAACCTATCATTTGTTAATATTAATCTGCATCGCATCACAATTATGAAATTCTCATTTTGAGTAAAAGGAAGAAAATCGCAGTGCACTATTATTTTAAAATTGCTAAATAATTTTGTGCTAATTACATAAGATTTTATTATGCAATCTGAGTGAATTATCCAATGATAATAAATTAAATGTAAAAATGATAGTAAGTTAAGAGCTCCAATTCAGTTCATATGTATCAATAACAATTATGATCTTAAATTTTATTATTTCCTACTGAAATTTTTTTGTTCAAAAGTAATATAACTTCTTTAAACTTTCTTATCTTTGTTCTGATAAAGAAAAATTTACCAGCATTTCAGATGTTTAGCTTGTATCTATGTCATTCTGGTCGCAAGAAGCATAAATTGGGAAACTTATGAATTCATCTTTTACGTAACAAGACGATAAAATTGTAATGTCACTTATCATCCAAAAATATATCTGAATTTATTCTGTTAAATGATTTAGTTATCTTTTATTCAATGAGCTATAAGTTTTCCTATAGCAAAACCAACATCCAAAAGTATTGGTTATTTAAGAACAGTCTTTGGGAATATATTTTATAATCAATACATATAGAACACTGCATGCATAAATTATGATAGACTGGTATGATGACCTGTAAAACAATAGAAATGGCATTTTAGAAAAGGAGTAGAAATTTATTGATGGGTAGAAAAATGTTTTTATTTATTTTAATATTTAGGATCACATAACTATATCTTCAGTACAATTCTTAATGTAGTTTTAATTAACTTTTTAACTTAATGATTTCAAGAGAAGGGGAGGGGAATCTTTCCTCAAAAATGAATTTCTGCAACTATATTCGTTTCTTATTTCAGAAACAACTCATGTATGTACTGCAAAATGGATTACCTGACTTACTGAACAGTGTTAATTGTCCTAAAATGATAATCATAGATTCTGTAGCAGCCTTATTACGATGTGAATATGATTCTTTAAGTGAAAGAACATCATTAACATTACAATTAGCTACTGAAATCTGGAAATTGGCTAATATCTATCAAATGGCTGTTGTGTGCATTAATCAAGTAAGACAAATTTTTTTACGTTCTTATATTATAATTATTAATAATTATCACAATTATGTAAATTTAATCTTTATTGAATAGATACTGGAAATGTATATTTTGAAATGTTTCCAACTGTCTAATTTCAAGATTTGTGATTTTCTAAAAAAAAAAAAAAAAAAATTTTAAAAAAAAATAAAAGCAACCCCCCCCCCCCGTTTTATGCCAACGAGAAATCCATTTAATTTGTTCTAATTAATTTTTAATTAATTAACAACCCAATTTTGATATTTTATGAAATGATTCATTCAGAATTCTAGTCATGTATAATCTTTGCTATTGTAAAGTTCAATGATATTTTTAATATTGTTATCCTATCAAATTCTTTAATAGGATTTATGACTTATAATCAGCATCATTGTGCCTAAGATATATATAAATCTAATTTCTGCTAAAATATAGATGTAAAAAATCATGTATATGATAATTTTTATTTATAAGCTAAATATAGTAGTTGAACCCTATTTCTCTTTCATACATACCTGACATTTTTTAATCCTTTTTATCATAGATTATCTCATTTAGTAATCTAAGATGGAGCTATTAATTTAAAAAGAATATCTTTCATTTTAGAAATATATAAATTCATCATTGTGCTTCTAAATTGTAGAAGTATGTTATGGTACATTATCTCATTTCAGCCTTACCTCAATGGAAAGTAGTACTTCGTAACTATTAAGTGATAGAACATAATAAATTATATAGAATATGATGTAACAACAAAGCATGCTCTTTCAGTAAATAACTTATATTGTAGACTTAGGGGGGGGGGGGAATTAATATGATAAACTAGAATTTTACAAGACAAAAATTTGAAGTTTGTTCATTTCTGCTTATCACCAAAATTATAGGATATTAACTACATTTCAAGACAATTCTCTAACAGTAAATACTAAAACTAAAATTTTGGTATTATGTCATAGAAAAAATATGTACAATTTGAAATCTTCCATCAAAAAAGGAAAATTTGATAAGGTCCTTGTTCCCAAAGAAATGTAATCTGCATGTTCAAAATGTATTTGTTTGTTATCTAAAAATAATAATGGCAGTTATTTTTTTTATGCAGGTATCGGGATCTAACAGAAACCAAAATCAGATTACGAAACTAGCTAATCTAGATGTACCTTCTTTAGGGCTACTGTGGTCTAATATTTTAACAACTAGAATAAAAATATCTAGGAAACCTTCAGAAACAGGCCTGCCAGCCACTCGAAGTTTAGAACTGATTTTTTCTTCATATCACCCACATATATGTAACAACTTCATAATTTCAGAATATGGCATCAAAATTTTATAAAAAGCATTTACATGTTCCAATATAAATTATTACAAATGAAAATAGTTTGCTTTAACAAATCTTTATATATATTAATATTTGTGATATTTTTAAAAATCCTAAAGTAAGTGACAACTCAAAGGATTTATGCAATTGTTGTAGAAAATTACAATCAATCATATCACAGATGACAACATGTTCATTTAGTACTTAATTTGCATTGAATATTGTTTATAAAGTTAACAGCAAAATTCTGAATAAATTTACTATGAAAAGAATAATCTAATGCTTTTAAATGTAATTTGTCCTTTTATTCAATTAGTTTTTACTACTATAAATAGAAAAAAAAATTACTGAATAAATATATAGTTCCTTGGTATAGTCTTAACTATACCAAAAAACAGATAAGATGTTTAATTGCAACAAAAGTGAAATATAATTAATGTATGATAAAATAAAGCATTGAATTAGAAATTGTCATTATTATTTGTTTTAAAAACACTTGGTTGAAAGTTTGATTGTAACATTAAAATCAAAGAGAAAAGAAATAACACATATCTGTAATAAATTTTTATTTCATAGAGTAACAGAAAAATAAAAGGCTTTTAATAAATAAAAACACAACAAAGCTCTATACAGATACAAGAATCTACATTTAATACTTAACAGACAATTATTAATGAATTTGATTTCCATTCACATTTGTATTGAAAAATTTAGGAATGTTGAAATATTTCAAAGATTAATATTAACATCAAACCCTTTTTTTGCATGATATTAATTTAATTTTTTTCACAAAGTAATTAAATTATATATAAAAAATTTAAATATATTGGCTAGATACAATTAATTAAATCTTCTATTGGGAAATAAAATGTTATTACACTGAAAACAAGATTTAACAGAAAAAAAAATGTCTTTGAAGATCAACATAAAAAATAAGATTCCTGACTAGGTCATGCTTCTACAAATTCTAATCTATATACATTAGATCTAGCATTCATATAAACAAAAATAAAATAAATGATTATTAAACACTGAAGTTTATAATGAATTCCATCTGTCTTAAAATTTTTTAACTCAATATCCCAAATTATGATATATTATATTCTGTAAATATTTCTTTTACATTAACTAACACAAAAAAATTTACTAAATTGGCTTACGTGTATTTTTAGGATAGGATATGAAATAAAATTCTGTCAGACGTAACAAATTAAGATTTTTATAATATTTTCCAGAGTATTTTATAAAATTTTTATTATTTTTAGTTATTAAATTCTATTCCTTAATTGTTAATTTCACAAGTTTTGTTTAATGCTCCATAATATTCTAAATTCATAAATATAATTTGAGAGACCAATATATTCCTTTAAAATTTTGAAGCATAAAAAATATGCACATACTTCTGAAATGAAATATTAGATTCCAAGTCGCACTTCTAATGACTTTTAATAATTCTTTAAAAAAAGATTTTATTACTTTGATCATTTTATTTTTTTCTTCAAAGAGCTACATGCTCAAGAGCTGAATTTGTTGGCTAGTTGTCTGTTATACAAAATAAAAAAATTATATATATAAAATTGTTATAGAAGGGAATAACATTTTAGTATTATAAAATCTATGCAAAAATACCAAAATGTAATTGAATGGCCTTTAATTAATCAAACATCTGAAGTTTCAAGTCATCATTAGGCAACAAAGTTTTGAAACAGAATTTACTGAATTAATCAACAATTTTTAAAACCATGTGTCTGATTTGGTAGTCTTTAGATTAGATGTATTCCAATATATCTTTTTAACTGTGGCTAACATGCCGTTATATAAGATGCAGTAGGGCTAAATTTTTGCATGGCTTTAGAACTAAATATATATTTTCCAAAACAACCATAAAAATAAATATATTTTACAAATTTCCAATATAAATGCTATAAATTTATTATTATTATCATTCAAGTGCTTTAAACTCTAATTTCTAGAAATAAAACTATTGCATAAGATATAAATAATATTCAAATTACATATAAAGATAATTCAGAACATACCCTCTAAATTGCATTAAATTCTACAAATGTGCGAGTGCAATATTTTATAACAGTGCAATGGATTTTCAATAATCAAAAAAATATGTGCAATATTATATTTAAAATAATGTAGCTATTTTTACAATATTTTTTGTATAATAGTAAGGAACAAAAGATGTACAAATAATTTCTTAAGCAGCCACATACTTAGATTCAATAATGTTTCAGTGATTTAATAATTACATTAGCAGCCAGTTCATCCATCATAATGGCATAAATTCGCAAACTAACTTTGATAAATTATATGTTTAATATAATTTTAAACTATACTTGCAGAATAAACATATAGCATTCCAAATGGATAGCTGTGCATACAAAGTGACAAATAAAATTTTCAAAACTAGTCCTGCTGAGATTGGGAGCTGTGTAAAGATTTGTGGGTATCTAAAAATTATGA
>JAPMOR010037235.1:122578-148874 GCA_026543865.1 Argiope aurantia | reverse complement strand
AACTTTTGATTACTTTTGATGCAACCGTGATTAGTAAAAGTAAAATCAAAACTTTCCTAAGAGTCTTTATTCGTTCTGTACGTCAATGATACAGAAGGTAGATTGTAAAGTTAAATACATTTTGGTAGAATATAAAAGTTACAAAACAATTAATTTTCGCTTTTTTCTCCTAAGAAATTGGAAACAAACATTTGCCGTAATAATAATAATAAAAAAAAACCTTTATTTTTCATGTATTTTTGTATAATTTCATATGTAATAAAACGTGATATTAAATCTAAGAATACATTATGGATGTTCTATCCTGTCAATAATGCTTAAGTTTTTATGTGATATAATAGCTGGAAATTTTAGGGAATTTACCATTTTTAATCAATACCTTTACATATAAATTACCTTTCGTGAATGAAAGTTGGTTATCTATACTTATATAAAGCTCAATGTGTATGTGTGTGTGTGTGTGTTGGCGCTTTACAGAAAAGACCATTTGACCTACAGCTACCAAATTTGGTACGTGTATACCTTGGAGGTCAGGAATGTGCACCTGGGGTCCCTTTTTTTGAAATTTTAATTAGAATTTTAATTATTAATTAAAAACTAACTTTCCCGCCAAAAAAATCCTTTCATTTTCCTCACCGCCAAATGAGTAAGGATTCAGTTTTTTTTCCAACACCAGTGAGGCTTGGGTTAACTTTTTTCGGCTGATTATTTCAAACGATTCTGTTTATTTTCTTAATGTTTGATGCATTTAAAATTAAACGTTGTTAATTAATCTATCTTTCAGATTCATTCTGAAGTACTTTTGAATTAAAATAAAACAGATTAAAGGAAACTAAAAATTTCTAATCTGCGTAGTGTTACCCCAACTAGTGTAGAAAAATCCATGCATTTGCGTTACCGTAACTGGCGTTGAAAATTCACGTATGCGCATTGTTTTCTGATTTTTGTTAGTGTTATCAACGGATGATTCTTGATTTAAATTATTTTTATGTTAGTTGCATGCTTTTGTAATTAAATTGTATTTATGTTAGTTATATATTTTTTGTATATGCTTATCGTTTTAAGTACATCGTTTTTTAAGTAGTTTTTTTAAACCTGTTTTCGACCGATTATTTTAAACGATTCATTTTATTTTCTTAGTGTTTGATGCATTTAAAAGTAAACATTGTTAATTAATCGATCTGGTCATGATGAATCTGAGAAAATTTTGTTGACAAATTCTTGAGATATTACATAAATTAAGAAAGATATTCTTTAGTGCCCATAAACTTTAAACGCTCAGTGATTCTGTTATCCGTAATCATATTATAAAAATATGCTTTGTTTCAGTAAAAAAAATTATTATATTAATTGCAGATTAATTCTTTCCACTTTAATTTAAAGCATAAATTCTACGGGAGCTAACAGAAAATTAGAGAGATACATATTACGTTATGATTGAAGGCCTTTATAATATTATGAGTGAATTATATGACTATCAAAATTTAAAGATTTAAAATATTTTGATGAAGAATCTATTAAAGTAGGAATTGCGTAAAATATTTATTTATTAAAATTTAAACAAACATTAAGATTGGTAAACCGGCCGGTCTCCAAAGGCGGCTAGTCAATAACAATTTGATACTGTTTGGTGTCAAGTATAGAAGAAAACAAGAAAACGAACGTTCAGAAACTTAAAAAACGTGATATCGAAAGAAGAATCCGAAGATGGCGATTCTGACACTTTTCTACAAGAAACGGGAGTTATGAAGGCACAGGATGTGGTTATCACAAATTATCCATGATTGATCTTCCTAAAAATATGCGGATTTTGATGGATTACACTGAAGGTGCTAGAAGTAGAACCCTACATTTACAGGATTGATGAAGATCTAAGTGCTTACTTAACTGGAGAGATTTGAGGAACACCAATTTTACTGACACAATTTGTGTTGATTGTTAATGTTATAGTTTATGATTTCTGATTGTTAGATAAAAGTTAAATTGTTAGATTCGTTCGCTGAAATAGTAATATAGATTCTTTGCCCAGTTAAAGAATTTTTTTCTGTAGTATAAACGTCAAAGTAGGGAATTGAACAATCTGCATGAAATGGAAGCTATAATTCTAAATTGAGCTACTACTTTTTACTCCTTAAGAAAAGCGTTTCAAAATCTTAGACATTTCCTTCTGGTGTCAAAGTATTTTATTATTCCTCGACAAAACTGAGACAGAATTATTATGATTTAATTACTCTGAACTGAAGGAAATGAATAGTTACGATAGCTTGTGAATTACATTAATTTTTTTTTACTGAAAATAACAATAAATAAAAAAAACACTAGGAACTCTCTCCCCAACACTCTCGCATATTCTCTAATACACTTGTCATGCCAGAGAATGTTTTACATGGCATTGATGTACAATAATTACGAAATAATAACTTTTGGTGAAGATTTAGCATTATATCATCCTAGTTGAGTTTTGGGGAGATTAAAGCGTAGCATGCTGTTAATAGTATTTAAAAAAATTAATTACTAGGTACTAAATCTGATATATTTAATTCACTGTGTTTTTGAATTATCGCGTTTACATATTTCTGAAAGTACAAACCGACAGACAGTCAACCCGTTGTTGATTTTGGCTCAAAATTTGGCTGGTGTCTACACTATAGATCCTAAATCTGACTACGGAATCTCATCTATGTAGCTCTCTTCATTTTTTAGTTATCGTGTTAATTTATATTCGAACAGTCGGGCAGATATACTTCCTCCGAACAAATTTTACCCAAAACTAGATAGATATCTGTAAAGGTGATGTAAAGACCGTATAATAAATTTCAACCGTCCAGCTCAAAGCGTTTTTAAATTATCTTTGTCACAGACAGACAAACGGACATTTATCAAAAATGTGTTTTTCGAACTTAGGGAACTTTTAAAAACGTAAAGATTCGTCGAAATCTCGAGTTCGAATTTTTTTACAAATACAATACTTTCTCTATACTAAGTATACGAGAAATTAAAAATGTTTTCTCATAAAAATCTAAACCTATCATATAATTTTTAATTTTTGTGTGCTAAAATAATGCCAATAATTCCTAGCGCAATAAATATCAATACATTTTTACAATCTCAATAAGTATGTTACTTATGGATGAAAAATAACATTGTCGTCTAGATAACTATTTTTTCATTGTAATACAAGAACGAAAGAGAAATGCCAAATTATCAGCCAGAAAAAGAAAGTATATTCCATTTGCTGGAACAATAAATTAATTAATGCCCAAGAAACAATAGAATAGACACCGGAATTCTTTCATTAATCTAGTAACTAAAAACATGAAACATAATTGGTCCTCCAGCTGTACCAAGACTTTGTTCAATTTAATACTATTTGTATCGAATTCCTGTCCCTTCTGTTGTGATCATGTACTATATTCTTCATTGTTTCAGTACCTGGAGCGAGAAAAGTGTAATAAAAAAAGGACAACATTTTTCGTTCACAACTTTATCCTTAAACAAAAAAGAAGCACTTCTCCATGACGGGTACTTAACGTTTCTTTTTTATTGCTTTATCTGGAGTGTACTTGATTTTGGATTAAGGCAATTAACAAGGTAGAAAAAATTTTGTTTCTCTAAAAGAACGTATTTCCTGAACACCATTTCTGAGAAGAAAAGCTCTGATGTATAACCATATTTTCGATACTCTTTATATACTACTCTTATTAAATTGATTCATTTTATGCTAGTAAAGATTGAATTTTATAATCAATTTTTCACTCGCATAAATAAAGTTCTAAAGTTTTGAAATTCTGATAATTCGTGTATTTTTTAAGAAAAATAAATTACTTCACTGTATTTTTACACTTTCAGCAATAAGTCAATCAATCATTTTAATTCCATACTTTTGGCATAACCAAGTTCTCAATTTCAGAAGAAATTCATTTGAAGAGTTCGTAATTGTCATATCACTAACCTCTACGAAAAGGTCCCGGCCTTACGGCTAAAAAAAGTGAAGTGAAGAGGCAGCGCGAGAGACGAATGGAGGTTGCCAGCAAATGCATCTTGGCAGGAGTTGCAAAGGGAACACCGAGATATGAGTTTTCAATTAACTCGATAAAAAGCAATAAATCGCGAAGCTATATAAAGTATAATCGCCCGTGTCAAGTCACATCACAACAGGCTCTCATGAAATTATTGACTTGACAATAACATTTATAATAATGAATTCTAAATTAAAAATTGTAAGTAGATAATCATGGAAGTAGAGATTTAATTTTTTTAGCGCATTCATAAGCGTGTTGTTTTTAAAATTTTTAAATAAATTTATTTCGTTAGCCAAAAGGACAACTTCCTTCAATGATTGCTAATTAAACATACCCTTATAATGTTACTAAAAAGCAGAATTTTTTTTGTAATTTATAATGTATTAATATAAATACAATAGAATTTTGAAATAATTTTTTTCGCAAATTCAAAAACAGATGACGCTTTAGGTCGATATCAAAAATATTATTAAAGTGATATTTTAATTGATAATTAATTACTAGAAAAATCGAAAGAGTATATAGTCACAGAGAAAGCACAAATCTTCAAGACAACAAAATTTCAAAACTCCATAAAATAAGCAAAAATTTCAAAAAAAAAAAAAAAAATACAATCTCACAAACATGGAACAAAAAATAGATTGTCAGAGAGAGAGAAAGAAAAAAAAACAGCGAGAGTTGTATTTTCAAAACTTTTTGAACTACTTTCTAATAAAACTGTTATTCTCCCTCATCTCCTCCTGAAATTGCTATGTAAGAAAGTGGTCCTTGCCAATTCCTTGTATGGCATTGGCGAACAATAGTTACAAAATATCACGTTTCGCGTGAATTTAGCATTTTATCCAATCTATCGTGTCATCATTTTAAATTTTTTGTGGATTAATCCCTAGGAATTACATATAGGAAACCGAAAATCGTACTTTTGTTTCAGACGTATTGTTTCCAACTGATTAAAACCAAAATTTAATACTACCCTAGTCACGAAATCCCATTCCAATTTTCATATATTTAGGTTATTATATTTTTAAGCTAATTGCACTTATGACAATACAAGTCTATAAGAAGTCAAATAATTGGTTCCAAATTTGATAAGTATCGATACTTTAAATGTCACATCTACATGCCAAATTTTATCTGTCCAGCTCCTTTCGCTTTGTAGCACTCTTGTTAATTTATATTCCGACAACTGGACATATAAAATTTCTCTGAATGAATTTTGCTCCAATTTTGATAGAAATTTTGGATATATATATATATACACACTTCTATACAAATTTACAAGAGAGAATTATTTCTTTATTCCTATACCAATTATTCCTATACCAATCTTAATTAAAAATTATCTCATAATTTCTACTCCAGAAACAATTTATTTTCTTATAATTTCTACACCGAAATCGATCACGCTCCATGGAGGAAAATAAATTAAAATTTCTATACATAAGTAGAAGAATGTATCAGAAACGGTGTTCTTCCAAGAGCTACATTAAAACGTTTTATGTGTGCATGTATGTGTTGTGCAAAGTTTGATTAAAATAAATTAAAACTTTAAGAAAAGAGAATTTTAATCTTCAAACTTAACACAAATACTTAAAAAAATAGTCAAGACAATGATCTTTCTCTTTTGGCTGTTAAAAGCTTTGGAAATTTTTCTATAATTTTGCTTCGTTAAAAATCAAAATGGAATATATTTGTATGGACGACATTAAAAAAAGTGGGTTTCTTTTGTTAAAAGACAATGACATCGCACTTCCACCTAAACCGGAACCAAAATGTCCGAGAAAGAATAATGCTCTTTTCTTCTTAAATTACGAGCATCAATTCATCTAACGGCAGAAAAAGAAAGGGTAAATTAACTAACTGCATTAAGAATTTTTCTCTCAAATTTTTTCTGTGCTATCAAGTACATCACACGTCGTTCTAATCAGAATGCATAAAATGGCGGTTTTAACAGCCTCTTTTTGACTTCCAGTCTAATTTGCGTATTTAATTTCCGCTAGAACGTTTTCTGTCAACTAGCGAGAAAATAAAGCAGAACGTAAAAATTCTTTTTCTTCCTAAAACCATTTTTTTCCTACTGCCAAACGATTTTGTTGGAATTTTTATCGTCCGTTGTGTGTTCAGCGTAGATTTCAATTCTTTTTAATTCTTGCAAATTTGTTTCGCGTTTGGTGAGAATAACTCCTTGTTCGTATAAGAAAATATTTTTATACTTACGGTGTCACCAGCTTTGGGCTTTCTTGGCTTCATCTTAATAGTAACAGAGCTCGGTGGAACTGCAAAGAAATGAAAAAATGAGAAATAATTAAGACAATAATTTCAATGCGCTTATTGGAGACAGAAAATTTGAATAGAATCATTAACTTTCTGGAAACTAAGGATATGAAAGAAATCAGTTATTTGATTAATTTGTTAAATGAGCTTGGTAAATATTAATTGATTATTTTCAATTTAAATAAAAGAATATGAATATCCTTAGGCTGGGAAGATGATACCTTCATTAAAATTATATAAACATAGAAAAGTAATTAAATGCATTGGGATTAATAATTTCTGCGAAAACATTTCACAAAATTACAAATGCATATATTATACGATGTTAGTAAAATAGTAACGAAAGAATATTTTTATGACGAATGTGAATTTTTACAAAACTAATTATTGTAAATTAAACAACTGCATATCTATTGTCATTACTTTCAATTATGAAAGTCAGTTCCTTTGAATGTAGAATAGAGGGCCAAATACTTACAGTTTACTTCCCTCTCCCCCAAACAGGAGGGAGTCTCTGTGGTTTCGCAGAAGATTTTTTCCTTATATTCATATGTCAGCTGTTATGTACAAAAAACTTTATTAATGCAGCGTGTTAATTTGGAAAACGTTTGTTCGATGCATTTATTTTATATGAAAATGATTTGATTATTTTCAATTTTGACTGAAAAGTGAAAAAAAATTTCAAGATTAGTTTTAAAAAAAGTTTTTTTGTTAATTTTAATTAATTCCTTTTGAATTCAAATGACAAAGAATGCAAATGAATTGTTTACAGCTAACAGTGTAGAAAATAAGCATGACAAAATGTAAAATATCTGTCTTGGAATAAAAAAAGAATTTCAGAAGCGTCTCATATTCAACCGTTTTTGCATTCATTGTTGAATAATTTTAGCTTGTATAGTAATCGTCAAAAAATTCGAACTCGAAATTTTGACGAATCTCTACGTTTTATACCTTCCGAAAGACACATTTTTGGAAAATGCCCGTCTGAAATTTGGTGTACGATCTTTATACTAAATTTGTAGATTTCTATTAAATTATGAGCAAACTCCAATCAGAGGAAGTCTGTCTGTTGGCTATTCGAATATAATTTAACACGGTAATTACGAAACGAAGAGAGCTAGATAGATAAAATTTGGTACACAGGATTAACATCTTTAGCTCTAGACACCTTTCAAATATTGAACTAAAGCCAACAAGGAATTGACCGTCTGACGGTCTGTATTTTCAAAAGCATGTAAATGTGATAATTCAAAGACGCAGTGACTTAAATAAATCAAATTTGATATGGGTTTTTGTGACTACAATTGTAATTCTGTGTCGAATGTTTGTTTCAGTCTGTTGGGAAAAACGCTTCGATAACAGAAATTCGATTTTTGGATACTATTAACAGCATGCAGGGATTAATAGCCAAATAACTCGCCTAGGATAACACGATATATTCAGTAAAAATGCTACTTCCACGTTAAGGAATATATTTCGAATTTCGTTAAAGGTTATATTCGAAAATATATTAGCTGGTCGTCAGAAGTCCAGAGTTTAAAATAAAGCAAACAACTAAAAACAATTAACAAATTATAATTGGACAAAAATGTATTACACTATAAGATGTATCTATGTAATTGAAATCCAGATTATTATATTAACTAAATACTATGGAATGCATTTAGAAAATTTTGTGTTTATTTACAGTAATGAAATGTTTTTTCTTTCTTTCTTTCTTTTTCCTTAATACATAATGACACATTTTTAATGAATTCCTTTTTTCACACTTCTATGACAAAATAGCAATATTTATTAAACTTTCATTTCAACATTTTTTCGCTTCTTCACGAAATACTAACAAAAGATGCCAAGATGCAAATTCCTAGGTTTGAAATTTGATTTTAAAATCACAATTTAACTTCATTGAAAACGCAAAGCGAGAAAACAAAATAAAACTTCCACAAGCGCTCATGAGGGGAAAAAAAAAGTTACGCTTAGCTTAAAAGAATACCATTTTGAACTCAGGAAACTTTTGTTTTCTGACTTAGTTATGTCCTAAATAATAATAAAAAAATGAAAAAAATGTAATAACATGATTTTATTTTTATTTAATAGAAGTTGGGAGACACCAAAAGAAAAAAAAAAAACTCTATAAATATCAAAACACAATGACGGAAAGAAATTTCCATTTTTAAATTAGTTTCAGACCAACTCTTCCCCCCCCCCTCCCACTATATTCGAAAGAAGATAAAAATATAATTTTAAGAAGTTGCGAATGAATATTCTTACACGGAAAGTATTATTAGAAAAGACGCCAGCTTACTGAATTTCAGGGTTTGTTAAATATTTTAATGGGAAATGGACTTTTAAATTGGTTTCGAAGAGTTTTTTTTTTAAAGGACGCATTGTTATCAATGTCAAAATCAAAAAGCAATTGAAATATTTTTGTAATTTCGGTCCAAAAGTAGAAGAATAAGTTAGACGAAGTTTAATCTCTTTATTTTGGAAAAATAGAATCTTTCCAAAACTCACCCTAGATCAATCTTTCTAACATATTAATCGCATTTAGATGATTTTCAACAATTCTTTAATTTATTTTATCTAGATCTATGCTATGTTAGGGCATATGAAAAAATCAAAACCTTTAGGAGTGATTTCTCAGAAATTATAATAAATGAAATTGGCAGTCAATAGTTATGAAATAAGTTTTTGCATGCTTTCTAGAAAACTACCCGTTTTCTTAAGCTTCAAACTGTATCTTGCAGAGCATCTTAAATTCTTAAAATTAAAATAATACTCCAAGCAATTTAGAATTCCATCGGCTTGTTTATTCTTTCAACTTAAAAGCGTATCTTACAAGCATTTCCAGATTCCAGAAGGTTTGCAATTGATCATCAGCTATTATACAAAAAGTAAACGAAATAATATTAACAAAATATGTTTATCAAAGAAAAAAACGTTTGCTTTCACTTTTTAATAATATTTTAACAAAATAAAAATAGTAGCAGTTATAAAATGTCTGAAAAGGAATCGTCTGCTAAAATTCTATTAACAGATTTATTTTATGATATTTAAAGAATCCTTAGTATAAAATATTAATGAAATACGCATGCGCATTGTGTGATACAGTTAAATTCATTGACAATTCCATATGAGCATCAATTCACACCGTTTATCTTTTTTTTTCTACTTACCGTTGTAAAGCCGGAAATCAATTTTATCGACGTTGGTAGCATTTAGTTCGATGAACCAAAACAAAAATAGATACTTAAGTTTATTTAAGTTTATAGAAAGTTCATAAAGGTCCAACTTTTGCCATTCATAACAAAATAAAAAAGATTCGTTTCATGGATAGAAGAATACAAACAAAAATCCGGCATCCAAAATATAACTCATCCAAATGACATGAAAAATCGTTTGCAGAACAGAAACGTCACGGAAGCATAAACGGCAGCTGAATACAAGACGCGGGAATCGCTTTGTAAAAGTTCCACACACGTTGCAGCAATAAAACTTCTTCCAAAATAGTATTCCTCCTTGGAAACTTCTATTAGGGAAATAAATAAAGAATTTTTCTTGACAGGAGGGCAAACAAAATATTACCCTTTTCAATATCAAAGTCGGGAAAGGGGCGAAATGCATTAATTTTCTGTACGAGTTCGCGCTCCGAACGGCCATATATCTTCGTCGGGGAAAACTCCCCTGAAAGTTAACGAATGGATTCGCCTGGTTTTGGGAGGAAAAATTGCGAGGTTCGGCTGTCAGATATCGGAAATGAAGTGCTGTTTGAAGCTTCAGAATTGCAATTGTTAAGTGGGTTTAAATGGTCTGAAAAATTCGTTAAAGCTTAAAGCTTTACTTTAAAATGTTGCATTTTCGATTCGGCCACATTTTTAAAGAAATATTGCTAAAACAGAAATTATTATGTTGCAAGAATTTATAATGATATCGAAAAAAGTAATTGAAGGGCTAAAAGAATGCGTATATTTCATTACCTCAATAAAAACTTTCTTCTTTTTATTTAGTATTTTATAAAAAATTGTCTACGGAAAAATCTAAATGACCGGACAGCCGTAATAGTAACACTGGCGGGAACATTGGTTGAGTCCCAAAGGCCATCACCGGACACGGTTAAACCCTTCCTGAAGGAAGGAAATCCCGTCATAGATGGGAGGAGCCAGACTCTCTTTTCAGGGTGGCGAGAACCAACCACCATGCCGGGAGCTTCTCATCCTCAATTACGATGTGCCTCCACCTCCCCCCCCTTCTGTGGGGCAATGTACGAAGGTAAGTCTAAAAGTAAAGGGACTTTGGAATTTCTCTTTCCAGAGTTTGGTAACAGTGTTCGTATCCAGGACTGAATTAGTGTAGTCGGCAACACTTCCAGGAAGCGTGTTACTCTTATTTCCGCGTTAGTCGTTGTAGTGTAGCAGACCATTAAATATGGCATCTCAATTGTCGATCTGCACCAAGGAGAAAATGAGATCAGTGATTGGATTTTTGTTTGCGGAGGGTGTTAAATCTACTGAAATCATTTGTCGAATGCAAGCGCAGTATGGTGACAGCTGTTTATCGCGAAGCAAGATCTACGAATGGATAGAGCGCTTCAAACGGGGAAGAACTTATTTATGAGACGACGAAAGATCTGGCAGGCCATCGACTTCAACCACTGAGGACAATTTGAAAGTCGAACTATTGTGATGTGTTGTGAACTAAATTGAAACATACAATCATACCCAAATGTAGCAGAAAACTGCAAAAATGTGACATCTTGCAGCAAAGTAACGCTCGGCCACATTCTGCCCAAAGGACCGCCGAAACAATAGAGGAACTGGGACTCAAAGTGCTAGCACAGCCACCATACAGTTCAGACCTGGCTCCAAGCGATTTTCATATGTTTGGACCATTGAAGAAAGAACTAAGGGGAAGCACATTTGCAACCAATGATGAAGTCATTGATACGGTGCAAATTTGGTTACAGCTACAACCGAAAAACCCTTTTTCGACGGAATCAAAAAGCTTGTGAGACGTTGGAAAAAATGCATTGAAGTCCAGAGTGGTTATCTAGGAAAATAATGTATGTTCTAGTTTTTTATCGTTAGAATAAATGCACCTTTTCTGAAATGCCCCTTTACTTTTTGACTCTCCTTCGTATGTAATATACTAAGACATGCACTTAATCACGTTAGTAATTTAATCTACTTAATTTAATTAAGACCTGAAAGGGAAAAATAATCATATGAGGGAAATAAATAAAGAATTTTTCTCTGCAGAAGGGTAAATCAAATTTTATTCTTTTCAATGGGAAAGTTAAAGTGAAAAAGAAGTAGAAGAATAAGTGTCACATTGTGGAAGTTATCAACAAAATTCGTTTGAAGTAAACTGTCAGAACTGCAAATTAAGCCTAATGGTCTCCTCATGTTTCTAGAATGTCTTGGTCATACATTTCGATTTCTTTAATAGCAATGTTGTCGCTTTCATAGAGCTTTTTGAAGAATCATAATGACAGTGTTTTATGAAATTCAAATGGTAGAAAGTCGAATATATTTGATGGAAGATGTTTCGGAACAAACCACGGCATACTATTAATTTACCCCTTTAATTTATTTTTGTGGTGATTGGACTTTGCTACTGACCCACATGGGAGAGGCAAGATATTTTTTTTTCTTATAGCATTGAATTTGGATTTAATATGAGGTAAAGTTTGAGTTTTGCCTCTTTATAGTTATTTTTAATCTTTTTGAATATGGATTTTGAACGTGAGATGTTTATCAAGGATAATGTCAAGATATTTTTTTATAAAATTATAATATTGTTTTGCATTGCAGTAAGTCTGCTGTTAAGGAAGATACTTTTACAGATAGTTCTGATGGATGCTGAATGAAATCCACATGAATGACTCTCGACATGGTAACAAACTTGGCTACTTGACGAAATGGAAAATTCCAGAAAATACAAGAATCTTAACAAAAAGGAATTTCATTAGGATTAGAATTATGATGATCCTCTCAGAAGATTTTTTACCCTCTCTCAGAAACTTTAAAAGTAGAGAGACAAAACTGAGAGTTAGTCAATTGAAAGAAGCAGACGAGATGATAAATGTGAGTAGTTGAACGAATGCTCACTTTACATAGAGCACACGCAGTTATTATAGAGTATATTATCGATTTACTTCTTATGTGCTACTGCTTATCGCAAGTGCTGATCTAGTAGGTCTGGTTTTGTTGCTTGGATGTTCCTGTTTCCTCGTGGAAAAAAGAGTAGTTATTTCTGTCAGACTTTCCCACCATACAGCCAATCTTTTGGAAAATTTCTGTAACTGTATGTTTCATTATTCCAGGGAAAGTGCTTTCTAAATAATTTAGTTGGAGGATATAGGTTAACGATTCCCGGTGAATAATACAGCTTGGAATTTACTAAAGTTAATTATAACTTTCCACTAGATGAATCATTATTTCGAAAATTTTTGAGGCGTCCCATAAGTTTTTCAGATATAATACTCTGGTCTGTATCAATGCAGAATATTGCCGCATTTTGAACAAAAAGATTGAACAAGTAGCTCCAATGCGAGAATGTCGGAGACGCAGAGAAGATAAATGGGCATAATATAGTTTTTTTCGCTCCTTCATCGTATTTAACCTTAAAAAAATAGCATAATGACTACTTAGGAATAACGCAAAGTTTATATATATACATCCGTTTTCCCCAATCATTACGCCACCTAGTTGAAAGTAAAAAAAGAAGAGGAACAGTTTTCTATAATACTAATATGGAAGCGCGCGAAAAAATTTGGAGTTTCCAAAATGCAAAAGGATTCTCAAATGATTTAAAGCACAAATACCTATTATTGAACTAATTTGACTTTCAGGAAGATTAAAAACAAAAAATTATGAATGGATTAGGAACAAGAAAAAGAATTCTGCAACAATAGTAGTTTAAAAATAATTTGTCACTTCGCTTAAAGAATCTGGCTTAGTTCGTGCGGGATGTAATTATCATATTAAACACCTGTTAGATTAGCAAAAGAAAAAAATATAGTAGCAGTATCTTAAAAAAAATACTAAACTTACACAACACGGATGGCGTGATAGTTGCAGTGAGTGGCTTCTTGAGAGCACTGTTTATGGCTTCACATCTGTAGCTGGCGCCGTTGTCGCTGGCTTCCGTTCGGATGACTAGATCGCTGGTCGTGCCAGTGGTGGTGCTTTTTTCAGCGCCCCGCAACTGAAAAAGAATCAAGAATATTCAATATTTTAAAAAAAAAGAAAAGGAATTTTTCCTCCAGATATAAAATATTCGTATTTCAAGATTCATATCAGGTAGTTTAATCATTGATATATTCGGAAAGTAATATCCGCTTAACCTTAAAAGATTATATTGTTATGAATTTCTAATATCGCTTTCCTGAGCAGTAATTCTTCCATCAAAGATGATAGAAATTTATCTAACGGATGTTGAATGTATGCCGGTTTTAATGATTCTCGGCATTGGCGTTAATGTAGCAACAGATTTGGGACAAAAATAAAAGACTCAAAATATTCGAGAATCTTGGTGATATTTCCATTAGGATTGAGTACTGACGATTTCTTTTATAAACTTTTTTACCCCTGCACGAAAACTTCCAAAAAAATGAGAGCTATCGCAATCGAAACGAGTCTAAGCAAGTTGTTGATCGAAGTCTTTGTTTGGAATGTCGAACTCCTGCAAATTCTCTCTGAGTGCTTTGCGTTGTTAAAGTTGTTGATTACCGATTTGCAATTTGTGTATTATTTTTTTCTGCTAATATTATTCTTGTGTACGTTTCGGAGGCTATATTTTGCTACTGTGTATTATTAGAGTTATAGTGTCGAATAAAACGTTTGTATCCGCTATTTAGGTAGTTGAGCTGGCTTCCTGGCATAGGGGTAGCGCGTCTTCTTCTTGATCTGGGCTCCCTGGGTTCGAGTCCCGGTTCGGGCATGGTTGTTCTTCATCTGTTTTATCTGTGAGATGTGTAAATGTGCCCCCCTGTGAAAGAGGGTTGTGCAAGCGATTGTGATGTGTGCGTAGCTAAGACGTACTCTTGGCCCTAGTTGGCGCTACTAAAACAAGACTCTCCCTTGGCTTAAAATCGTGGCCTTTGTCTGCGACCTTCTCCATGGCAAGCGTCATTATAAACAACAACATATAGGTTGTTGGACTTTTTCATAGTAGAACACGGGGCGAATTCTGAATATTGTACATAATAATATACTAGTTAATAATAATTTTTGGAAAATTTTTAATTCAAATGCTCAAGCATATACTTTAAGATATAGCTTTTCACAGGCCAGGAGGGTTAAGATTGACTTTCATGATACTAAATGATTTGTTAATATCTTTTTCTAGTGTCGGATATATCCATATAGAGGTCTGGGTACAAAAAAAATTCTTTGTGCGTTCAAAATATTTTCCCAAAAATTAAAAAAAAAGAAAGAAAGAAAGGATCAAAATAAACATTAAATAAATTAGATGGAAAGTTTGTTTATTTGAAATTCGATAACTTTTGTAGAACAAAAGGTCAAATTTTTTCATTGATGCATGCCATCATGATTAGAAATGTTTAACCCTTTATTGCTTTTAAAGAAATGGTGTCCCATTGAGAGATAGTCGGCCTTCAAACATGGCTTCGTTTTCTTCTTCTTTTCATTACATGGTCCTCAAAAATGATCCCTCACCTGTGGTGAGATAATAATTCAACATGGCCATTTTCTAGTGTATGAAGAAGGTGTCATGTCATAAAATGTTGCTAGTTGTCATCGAACAGAGTCACCACTCACAGCAAGACTGACCGTATGTGAAGTTTGTCGAGGCTTCATCGATTATTGTAGCCGCTCTTGTAATATTAATCATAACTGAATGATGAAGACAGGGATAGCGCCCTCTGGTGGTACTATGACTCAATTGAGATGAGGCGATGGCATGTGCTGCTTACTTAGATCTATGCTCACATACATATATCTTAAAATTATTGCAAAATTTTATATGTAAATTGTTTGTGTGTAACATAACCTATAAATAAATAGCTGTTACACTAATTTGGACATTTTACTGAAACCCTTAACGACCCCGCACTACTATTATACTTTTGTTTTATCCTGTTGCAAATTGTGATGAGCGAGGATAGAACCTGCGACCTTATGGTTTGCAGTCCAGTAACATGACCACAATACAAAAGCAATTGCTTGTGGAGCGTAGCTGTTAACTGGCTTATAAGCATTCACTACAATCCTCTCGCAAAAGCATTTTTTTTGCGTTTCTTTTTCATACTTTATGTTATAAGTTCATAAGGTTTCGGGAGTGCATTGCAGAAACTAGTGATGTATGATTTATTATTTTTTAAAATGCATAAATAAATAAATAAAAATGAGAGTTTAGTTTTGCTGGTCATAGAGGTTTCTTCAGGTATGAAACCGGGAGGCATTGCATTCATTATTTCCTTCCAGATGCACGTTTCTGCCTATTCCGAAATACATTTCGATTACACCATATAGTCTACGCTCCGAAAAAATTATCTTACAAAAAACCAGCGGAAAAAACTTCCCAAAACTTTCTCGCATATTTTCTATTAAAGATACTAGATAACGCCTTGCATGGTATTGGTGTACAACAGTTGCGAAATATTAATCTTTCGTTTGAATTTACTATTTCTGTTAGATTCATTATAACATCTTTCAAGAGTTTTTTTGGCACTCAATCTCTGGCATGCGTTATTGGGATCCGAAAATCGAATTTGTGTTTCAGTCGTGTTTCTCCCAACTGATTGAAATAAAAATTTCACACGTAACTACACTTGAAGTAAAAAACATCACATATCAAACTTTACATGTTTAAGTCACTGCGTCTTTTAGTTATCGCGTTTACGTGTTTCTAAAAGTACAGATCCAGACAATACCTTGTTGTATTTGGCTCAAATCTTGACAGATATCCACAACTCAAAATTTGACCGATGCTAAATCTGTGTAACGAATTTTATCTTTCCAGATCTCATCGCTTTGTAGTTATCATGTTTATATTCGAACAGCCTGACTTTCTCTGAACGGACTTCAGATTTTAATGGAAATTTTCAAATTGATTTAAAAGCAACATATCAAATTTGAACCAAGTAGCTCAAAACATTTTTGTGTTATCTTTGCCACAGACAGACAGACATTTTCCAAAAATGTGTTTTTCGAACATAGAGCGGTCTCGAGTTCGAATCTTTTGACGATTACTATACTTTCTCTATATATGTAAACGAGAAAGTAAAAATAAAGGACACCATTTTCAGAAGTGAATTCAAAGTTTAAAATTCAATTACTTTAAACTCTCAGGAAAAAGGTATGTTTGAACTAACATAATGATGTAATTCGAAACAAACTACTATTTTATTTATTTTCAAAATTTTACTATTGAAAATTGTGCCTAGGAAAAAGTAGTTTGACAATTTCCAAGGCATGGATTGCAAAACGGAAACAACAGCAATCCTGTGCATTACAAAATAGTTTAGTAAGCATTCAAAAATTTCGGGAGAACATAGCATTAGTGTACGAAATGTTTTACAAAATAATTGTACATCAAAATGTTTTTTGGAAATGCAATTTTTTTACCGCAAAAGTTTTCAAAAACGGCTATAACTCAAAACGTTGCTTCGGAATGACTTTTCATTCACAATTATGTCCAACTGATTTTGGAAGATTTGTTTTAATTGTTTGTTAGGCAGACTTTACTTCTAACATAAACGTATTTAAAAAAAAACAACCCAGACAGTCTAGTAAATTCATTTAAAAAAATAAGCTTCATTTTTACAACCGTTTCAATATTACTATGTTTTTTTGAAAAAAAGAATTGTTAATTTTTGATTTTTTCAATACATTGATAACACATTGATTTTTTTTACTATAAATTTCCACATAAAAAAAGCGGAAATGTAGTTTTATCTTAGATTGCGAAGGAAATGAAAAATTATTCTAATTTGCGCCAGGAAATACAAAGATTAAAAATCATGAATTAGAATAAAAATCCTTTACAAATTAAAAAAAAAAATTTCATTAAAATTTTTATTTTTTTATTAAGAAAAAAGGAACATTACATATCTATTATAAATTTATTTTGTTTAATTTAAGATGGTGAAATAACACTTTTTATAAGATTTGACAAAGAAAGGCTATAACTCATAACTTTATTTGCTAGCATAAAAGATTTTGTCTTCCACAAATGAAAAAAAATATCTTCCACAATTGTCTGCTGTTTTTTTTAAAATAATTAATTGCTTTTCTATTAAAAAATAAGTCATCACAATTTGAATAATTTTAAAAAAAACTATTTAATTTCTCTGCTTTTATTGAACTCATAAATAATTATAGAATTTTTTATCTGTTTAATTTCAGGAAATCAAAATTTCTTAATTTATTTTTAGTTACGTTTTCTAACTTATTAACATTCGTATTATTTAAAACAGACTTTCATCTAGAAAAAATCTAGAAAGCCTTTTCATTATTTCTCTAGTACTTAAAAAGCATTTATTGCGGAATAAATCCAAGATCTTATTTTTAATAAGAAAAAAAGCCTAAATAAAAAGAATTTGTAAATATTGTCAGATTAATAAAAGATATTATTCCTAGTGATTATAAAGTTTTTGCAGTTTCAATATAATGTTATAGCTTCTAATTCTTAAAGATACGATATGTTTTTCTTTTCAGAAAATAATTAATGACAAATAATAAATTAAATCATTGGTTTTTAAATTTCAGTGTGAAATACTTTAAAGAATCTTTAAAAAATTCAGATAATTTTTTATTAACAAATATTTTCCTCAACAACAATTAACAAGTGGCCATACAGGGTTGAACTATTTTTTATATTTACTTTTCTTTGTTTATGCAGTATTATAATCGATTCTCTATAACATAAAATTCTTTTGAAGATTTATAATTATGCATATTTATATTGTTATAGAATTTTAGTAAGAAATAAAATTTTAATAATTTATTTGCTTGGAAGTATATTATAAAACATCTTTCACATTAGCTTTCAATGATTTTAAGGATAATTTAGTATGGTGATTTAATAATTAGAATACACTCCCGAGTATCCAGCCCTAATATGGCGGAAGGACTGGCCGGATAACAAAAATGCCGGAAAGCAGTATTTCTATGCCCACTAGTTCCAGAACACAGAGTTTGCATACCATAAGTCATTGTTATAAATACGTATTTTCTCACTTCTTATTGAGTACTAAGCCCTCCATTTATCTCAACCCTTGTAGAATGTGAACACGGCCCGGTGAATCATAGAAATAATTTCCGTAATTAAGCACAGAGTTAAAATAGAAGGCTCTGTACTGGTAGTTTATATATGTTTATATACTGCACTGCAAGTTTCAAGAGTTTATTAGAGAAAAATTAAGTTGAAGGATAGAAACTATTCACATTAGAACATAAATTCTGAAATATTCATTGTGATACACTTAAAAAAATGTTGAGAACACTCCAAGAACAATTTAAGAATACTGTACGTACTGCGAAATTACAATCAGGAGCATCGGCGGCAATTGAGGTTCGTTACAGACTAACGAAGCAATGAACAAAGAGCAGAACACTGCTCTTTTCCTGGTATTTTGCAGACGACACGTAGGAGGATCGTATTGGCAATGTTGCCATTGCAGCACCTTACCTTCTTCATTTAATTACGATAAAAGAAAACTAGGCCGGATAGTACGGAAGCCGGATACTCGGGAGTTTATTGTATTCCATTTCATTTTCTTCTTTTTCAAAAAATTAAGAGCACTCAAACCTCTAGAACGCAACATTTTAACCTGAAAATGCTTCCAAGGTTGATATTTTTAAAATTTAGTCATTATATAACATTGATAAAGTGCACAAAATCATTGTTATAATACATATGAGTATAAATCCAGAAATTAAAACAATGAAAAGTATTATTGAACAAGAATTTAAAACTTTATTATCTATCCTTTATATAAAAAATTACGTAAACATTGCGTTTTATTCGCTTTATGAAAACAACGAGCTTTAGATGTTATATTCACTTTGTGATAGTAGATAACGAATTACATGAGCCATGACATTTGAGTGTTGCTTTGTCTGAATTTTTTGAAATATTTAATGAAAATTATTATTACGTCGTCGTAAGTATTTATATTGCACTTGACGGTGAAATGATGACAAAAAAAGGAAATGTAAAGCTTTAATTAGCACAAAAGCAATATTATTTGTTAATTCTACTTTTAGACACACCGATTGTGGTAATATAAATGAAAATCGTTTTGGGTTGTTTATCTTTTATGAGAAATGGAAATTTTTCGTCTCTCGGCTAGCGATCGACTGAATACCTAAGCAATGCATGCGTTAATCCTGAATTGTTTTTTTTTAAATAGCCATGGAGCCTCCAGCGGTATAACATGAAGAAAAAAATGCGAAGAAAGACCGAGAGAAAACCTGACAATTAGAAAAGAAAAGCTTATCGTGAAGCTGTTAAGTTGGTGGCAAAATGTGAAAAATTGATTCAATAATTAGACATTGGCGATATATGCAAATAATGTTTTCAATGTGGGGCTTTGATTTTCGAATCGGAAGTAGGCCAATCAGAAAATGTATGTTCTTATCATGGAAAGATTAAGCCTCCATCATGGAACGAATGGCAAGTGGTGTTTAAAAACTTGCTAACTTGAACTGATGTACATCGCATAAGTATCGGGTTGATACTATACGCGAGTATACTACTGTACAGGTTGATTCTGTATGGTACAAATAGGTATTGAGGGAGGTTGATACTGTACATCATTCATTTTGTACTATACAGCTAGGTACTGAGGGTGGTTGATATTGTACATCATTGATTCTGTACTGTACAGCTAGGTACTGAGAGAGTTTGATACTGTACAACGTTGATTCTGTACTGTACATCTAGGTACTGAGAGAAGTTGCTACTGTACAGCTAGGTACTGAGGGTTGATACTGTACAACGTTGATTTTGTATTGCATAGCTAGGTACTGAGTGAGGTTGATACCGTACAAGTTGATTTTGTACCGTACAGCTAGGTACTGAGAGATGTTGATATTGTACAACGTTGATTTTGTACCGCACAAATAAGTACTGAGAGATGTTGATATTGTACAACGTTGATTTTGTACCGTACACATAGGTACTGAGAGAGGTTGATATTGTACAACGTTGATTTTGTATTTTATAGCTAGATACTGAGGGAAGTTAATATAGCACATCAGGGTTGGTGAGCGAAAGCGACCAGGGGATAAAGCCTTTCAGTAACTACATAAAAAAAGTGCACTGAAAACAATGAAAACCTTATCGTCCGAATTTTAATCTTGCCACTTTTAACTCGACAGTGCAAGTTCTATATAGGTGAGCCAACTTCTATTTTAAACGAGGAGTATAATATGTACAGCGAGTTGTTACCAAAGACGTTTAAAGGAAAAGAAATGTCTATTATTCGTACCTGATAATGATGAAATGCCAATGCCCAGTGGGATATTTCAAATGATAACGGAAAATATTACATCTTAATTTGTACTTGATGCATCTGAAGAGATTTTTTTAAATGCTATAATTTTTTATTTATTAAATTCTTTATCGATTTAATTGAGCTAAACATTAAACTGTAAAAATACAGTGCATAATTTAAATTTTTGAGAAATTACTGTATATCGTGAATTATTTTGAGGAATTACTATATATCGAGAATTATTTTGAGAAATTACTGTATATTACTATGTTTAAATTTTTGAGAAATTCATCCATTAAAGAAAATGGATAAATGTATTAACGCAGTTATTTTTTTAAAACAGAAGTAGGGTTTTGTACTACAAAACAACCCATTTCTTAAGAATACTGTTTTTGTGTTATCCACTTTTGAAACTATACAAATTTGTTGCTTTTTACTAAATTTTAAAATTATTCCGCTGACCTTCGAACTAACAGATTTAACAGAATGAATTTAAATAATGTCTCTGTTCCTTCTCCCTTCTGCTATCCCTTTGCTTACCAACAGAAAATAATTTTTTATGAGGACTTAAAAAATATTTTGAAATGATAAATAGGGTAATTAGAGTTTTAATATTCGACTGAGCTACCTTAATAGCTCAGAAAGTCTATGGTTTAATATCATTCAAATTCAAACATTGTAAGTATGCTTGCCATTCCTGTTCAAAGTGCAAGGGTTCTCGTAATGACAGCGTTTGTCATTAAATTTTAATTCCCGGAGAAGTTTTTAGAAATGAACAACAGATATTCTCAAAGTTAATTAGATATAAGAATATTTAAGATATTCCTTGTATTTAATTTAAGTTCTGCATTAAATTTGCACATTCATGTTTAAAAATGAACAAAAGTGTTGATGCAGTTGGAGTTGCTTAAAATTCGGAATCTTCCTGCTAATGATTTTATGCATATTTTGACTTCATTTTTGAAGTGTTGATTATTAGAATACCATAATTTAAGATATGTTAGTTTATTTCTTAAAGTAAAAGTAGTTAAGATGATAGTAATAAAATTACATCAGATTGCAACAGTTTTTTTTATGTAATGCAACGATCCGTCTAACCGTTCTATCAAATCCAAAATGAACTCCAGGCTTTAATGTAAGACATTACTGAATTTGAATTCGGGGCAATTCTATGATTTCTAACAACAAAAATTGAATAAAATTGTTTTAAATTACCTTAAATTTAATGGTAAGTATACTTACCAGTGAACACTCGATGCTATTTTTACCCGCCCAGTGGCAAGTAAGCTTACCACTGAATGATCTCTGGCAAGGCAAGTATTCTTACCACCCTTTATTTCATAAGTTAAACGGCATATTAGCGATTCATCAGTTACCATGTTATTATTAATTTACATCATCAGTTTATCATGATATAACTCCTAAAAATTTTATTTGTCGGTGTCTTGAAGTTATTCCCTATAAATAGTTAAAAGGTAAGATGTTTTGTTATTGAAATGACATGGCTATTAAATATCTTATACTAACTATCTTTAGTAAACAGCTGATTAGCCTAGTTACTTTCAATTCAATTTCTTATGTATACCTTAATGCTCACGATTCCACAAGAAATTATTTTTTAGAATCAAATTGGGATATAGATTAAAACCGCATTAATTTCCCGTTAATTTTTATATGGACAATCCCCAAAAGCCAAAATCTCCTGAAATTATAATGCTATATGGAAGTAATTAACCGGATAATAATACTATCTTCTAACTTTCGCAATACCGCAAATGCTTTTTTATCATTTCTCATGAAAAACGACCCAAATATTAAACAGAATCATTCTTCTGTAGCTTTCTATAATAAATGGAAATTATACGAATAAATATTTGATGGGGGGAAAAAAGAAATAGCTTAAATTTATGTTCAACAATGAATATTCTTTAAAGATATAAAAAATATATATGAAAAGTCGCCAAAATTCAGGAAACGTTTTCACAAACTATATAAAATGGTATCATTAAAGACAGTTTAAAAATTTTAAAATGGTGTAAAAATCAATTATGCGTTGCAATATTTTCGGAAGTTGTGATGAAGAAACATCAAAATTTTGCCTAATTTTTAATTATTTAAAATCCCCCCAAAATCGCTCCGAGAAACACTTTCAAATCTTTCATAGTATATATGGGCCAATTTGTTAGTTCTAGAACGAACATTCTAACCTACTGGATGCAAACATGCAGAAATAACAAATATTCATTTTTATTATTAGTAGAGATTTACTTTAAGGCAAAATTTTAAGAGCGATATCTTGTTTTATGACAATTCAGTGATGCAAATATCTTTCCATTCTGATTAGATTTTTAATTAGAAACTTATAATTGCGAATACTCTTCTTTAGTAATTAGGAGTTTAAGATTACGGATATCCTTTCTAATTTAATAAAGAATTTAGCAAATAAGAATCTCAATCCTTTAAAAAATTATTTACAAATCAAAATCTCTGTCTTTTTAAAATTATCGTAAAACAAAACGGATTTACTTATTTTTTCTCAGTAACTGGGAATAAAAAAAAATTTCCAGTTAGGAAATACAAATTAAAAGCCATAAAGTTAAAATTATATAAATACAGTAGAAAAAAAACTATTAAGAAAAATATTTCAAGAACAGAAAAAAAAAATTAAAAAAATCCATCGCTTGTTAATAATATTTTTATTCCAACAACTTACTATTCAAGACTGCGAAATCACATCTTTTATAAGATTCTACTAAGCAAACAAAAATGTAGCAACCGATAATGATTATTTAGCTCTTTGTTTTTTCATTTCAGTTCATTTTCTTTTCCTCAGATGATAAAAAATAAATAAAAGAACTTGGTATAAACTTTTTCTTTTAAAACGATAATTGCTTTTCTCTGAACAAATAACTGATCGCAACTGGAATCATTTAAAAAATATATATTGCTTTTTCCCCTTAACCTATAATTAATTATGAAATATTTAATCTATTTATTTACAAGTAACCAGATATATTTCGAAAACTTTTTTGGTATTATTTTCTAATTTATTAACATTCGTATTATTTTCAATGAGACTTTCATCCAAAAATAATTGGAAAATTTTGTTTTCATTGTTCTTGACTACTTTAAGAATCCATTTATAACTAAAGAATAATTAAAATCCGTTTTTTAATTAGGAAAAGAATTAAATCAAAAAAGAAATTATTTCGAAAATTTTGTTTAATTAATAAAAGGTTTGTAGAATGGAATGTGCAATTTTTTGCTGCTAGAAAATTAAAAATGATGTTGTTTTTGTGGAACATGTGCAAAAAGGCGATAGGGTTTTTTTTTCTGCTGAAGAAAAATAATAGGTACTAGCAATAAATTATGCCCGTGGCTAATATCTTTTGTTTGAAAATTCTTTTATAGTTTTCAGAAAAGGATTTATTTTATATTTTTGTTATCCATTAAATTCTCTCTATTGACTCAACAATCAACAAGTAGTCACACAGTGAAATTATTCCTTTTCGGTTAGATTGCTTTTCTGTTGTTTTAAAAAGGTCACGATACCTGTAATAAATTTTCATATTTACATGTCTGTTTTATATTATGTATTCATTTTCTTTATTGACTCAACAACCAACAAGTAGTCACACAGTGAAATTATTCTTGTTCTATTAGATTGCTTCTCTATTATTTTTAAAAGGTCACGTTAACCGTAATAAACTTTTATATTTACATGTCTGTTTTAAATTATGCATTCATTTTTATTTTTTGTTTTAATAACCAATATGCTCTAAAATGATTTTTTTTATTTTGTTATACTTTTTAAAATTATAATTTTATATAATATGTTACGTTGTAATTATTTCCTTAGTTGGAAAATTGAAATCCAACGTGTTATGAAAAATTGTTAACACTTTTAGGTAGAATATTTAATCCTTTTAATTTAATGGATGGAAAAAATAATAACGAGTATTTTGATACACAATCCATATTTATATATATGCTACCGGCAAAGTATGAAATCCTGCATACTATAGAATGACTAAGTATTATATATAATGCCGTACGCTTTTAGGCAAAGTATGGAATATGAAAATTATTATATACTTTGACTAGGCATTGTATATAACACCTAGGTATTCTATAGAATGACAAATTCTATTTAGGCAGAGTATAAAAATGGTTCTTGATAAGGTTATTATATAAATAACGTGTATTCCTCAAAAATATAAATGTTATTCGGAAAAAGTAATGAGAGTGCCATTAAAAAAATTTATTTAAAATACATAAGAAAAATGAAAATCGTACGAAACAAAATTTATGCCTTTCTTATTAAGGGAAAAAAATTAATATAAAAAAGAAATGAAAATTAACATAATTAATTGTTGCAACATGGTAGGCTTGAATGAATTTTGAATTATATTTCATTACATTTTTCACGCAAACACATTTCCTATTTTGGCACTTTGTTTTACATACAAATTTGATGAATTCTTGGCCTCTTCCACTGGACTGAGCAATTCAAGGGAAGGAATTTCATGGGCAGGTATATCTTCAATTCTAAGCATATTTTTAGAGAATAAATTGAATTGCGATCTCCCATGTACTTATTTTAGAATTTCTTCAGAAGTTCCGAATCGGTATAAACCATCCTCTGTCACACTCATTACAACCGCCAATATATGGCGCTAATCACTTCGTCCTTTGTCGACGTCAGGAATAGGAACCGTACACAGTAGTTCCCAAAGTAGAGAGAATTTTTTTTTTCTTTTTCGAATTCATTTTCATTTTTTGGCTTGTATTTCTAGATTGATTTTTAGAATCTATTTTACCTTTAATAGTATTTTTGGATTTGAAAAAAAAAAAGGGTGCACAAAATATCCCATCCTTGTCACGTGATATTCGAATCGGAGATGCATTTCATACTTTGCCAGTTTCTTATTTAGCCTTCTATAGAATGTCAAGTAAATGTGTGAAATATGAATCATTTCATGCACTATTTGGCTAGTTTTAGACATTATATACAATTCCTATGCATTCTATAGAATTCTGGAGTTCATACTTTGCCGGTAACATATACATGCACTTAAATTATTTCAGTCATGATTAAGTACGGAGTTGAATATAAATCGCTATATTACTTAATGATCATTATCATATTTTATGTTTTAGTCCGTATAATAATACAGTATTGATAAGAAAAGAATAATTTAAAATTTACAGTTATGCAAAACAGCTTCACTTTTATGTAGGTAATATGGCAGTATTAAAACGTAGATTACTAATTTGATTTAACTTCATGCATATGTTTGAGCACATTTAATCAGAGATGGATTTGGGAATTTTTGTAGCCCTTCCTCATTCCAGGCAATATACGTTATGCGTCATCATTTAAAGACCAGTCAATTTAGTTTCAAATTTAAACAACGTTTTAATTTAAATCAAAAATCTAACGATTTATGTTCGTTAAATTGTCTTTATTTTAATGATTTTGTGAAAGCAAAGAACTTCTTATTTATTTATATTAAATTGTCTTTATTTTAATGAT
>JAPMOR010037235.1:85020-122568 GCA_026543865.1 Argiope aurantia | reverse complement strand
TTTTAATGATTTTGTGAAAGTAAAGAACTTCTTATTTATTTATATTATTTTTTTTAGTTCAGCACGCTTTTATTTATTTATTTTATATTATATAAAATGGCCTGATGTATTAAACTATCTGAAAATGAATTAGTGAATGATTTCCTTAAATACACATAAAGACGTTTAATCATTATGATGGATAATAAACATTAAACAAACAAAACATTAAAATTTACTGTTTTAATAATCCCTCAAACGGAAAATTATTTATTGATTAAATAATTAAAATCCAAGGTTTCATTTTCAATTTTTTATATAATAATGTTTTTCGTAACTCCTCTTTAACAATTATAATAAAGATTTTTATTAATAATGAAATTTAACCTTGACTTATTTTGAAAAATAAATATTTTCCTCAACGTTGAAATCTAGATTTATATTCAAATTTATTTATTTTTAAGGGGAAAGAACGTGTTCTAATTGCTGTTCTTTCAATTTTAATAAATCAAAATAACTATTGACTTTTACGAAATCATGCACCTGCTAAAAGTTGCATACCAATAAAATTTCTACTTTTTTAATGTCATACTAAAATTTATAATTTTTTCTATACGACAGAATATTAAAATAGTGTTATAAGAAGTATTTGTATATACGATGGGAATGTTTATGCAGCTCTCTACTAATAAAACTACTTTATTTTTATAATTTTCTGTTTTAGCCTTTAATATATTTTATTATTCAGTGTTATAATGTTTATAGAGCTTTAATTAACTATTTTTCATATTCACTACCATTGGTTTCTTTCACATAAAATTAAGATAGTATTTAATCTCAAATTCCACACCCGGTGAAATAATGTTTTCTAATGTATCTTCTGTTTAGTTTTAGTTTAGTTATATTGACGTCTCGTTTTAAAACAATATTATAGCTATTTTGGGACGAATCTCGTAATTTTAAGCCGCGATCAGTTGATGAAGACGACACCTGAGCTGACACCCCCTCCAAATTTTCACACCACACCAGCGAGAGGACGTTTAGCCTCGACGGATTTAACGTACACTAGACCCGTTTATACGACGTTTTGGTCAGTGAAATCCGATCCCGAATCTGAAATTCTCCGTTTCCGAAACCGAGACCTTACCACCAGGCTACCGAGGTCCAATGTATCTTCTGTATCAATGCATCAGTTCAAAATTCTGTATCAATGTAGATTTCTCATTAATTTTCTTATTTTCTACTTTTGATCTTCAATAGATTTTATTATTCACTGCTACAATTTCTGCGGGTTTTTGAAATAATTTTTTTCACAAATTCATTTCCAAATGGTTTATCGATTAATTGATATTAAATTTCAAAATTCCAGCGCATCCAGAAAAAAATAGATCACACCGATTTTAAAATTCCCTTTTAGGAAACATGAAAAAAGTGGAAATAAAAATTTATAGATATAGTTCAGATGATCCTCTTTTTGTCAGATAACTTGATAATGTACGTGTCTAAATTCCGTAACAAACTAAATAATATCGTCTGAATTCTATCAATAGATAAAGGTACGATTTCTCACCGTAAAACAACTGTTCCATAAACAACCACCGGCACATCACTCTATACCTTCCCTTTTCTAATCCGATCAACGCAGCAGCAGACGAATCCCATAATATTGGATGAAGAACCCTTTTCACTGCATTCGTGGACCCAAAATCGTTTATCGTCTTAACTATTACGCATCAACTGCTAGGAAAAGTTGGCGGATGGAAGGCCCGTTATTTCACGGACCGTCCCCTTGTCACAAGTGTCTTGCCAGGGGTAATCGTTTCCGGCAAAGTGGCAAAGAAAGAAGTGGCGTCGGCTGTGCAGCGAGGTGGAAATCTAGCATTCGGTGATTGCTAGTTCCATGCGCGACAATTTCGCATGAAATACCATTAAGCGCATTAGGAATGTGGGCTAATGTTTTCTTTTTGGTGGAATTGAGAGGAAAGGGGATGTCTTTCGGCGTTTTCCTCGAGAGTTTGCGATCAGTAATGGTAGGGCTGTTTAATGTAATGGTCTGGATGTTAAGACAGAAGTTCAAGAGTTCTTTGGAAGAGTTATTTAAGTGAGGGAATGGTGAACGATTTATTTTACGTTTCATTTTAAGTTTTTGAAGTTTCGAATCATTCAGAATTTCGTTTTTCGATGTCTTTTTCATTAGGCAGACGATGTGTGCGATACAACTCTAAAAAATCTAATAACTCTGTTTGTAATTCTCTTTCGCTATAGTAATCGGCAAAAAATTCGAACTCGAGAATTTGACGAATCTTCAAGTTTTAGACCTTCCCCTGAGTTCAATAAACAAAATGTCCGTCTGTCTGTCTGCGACATAGGTAACTTAAAACTGCTTTGAGATAGACTGTTGAAGTTTGGTATACGATCTTTACACCGAATTTGCAGATTTCTATCGAATTTTGAGTAAAATATCTTCCCATTAAGTCCGTCTGTCCGACTGTTCAAATATAAGTTAACACGATATTTATAAAACGGAGAGATCTGGATAGATAAAATTCAGCGCATAGATTGCCAAACTTTGGGACATAGCCAATTATAGGTTGACTGTCTGTCGGTCTCTGCTTTCAGAAACATGTAAACGTGATCATTCAAAAACGTAATCACTTAAATATATCAATTTAGTATGGGATTTTAAGATTACAAGTGCAGTTTTGTGTCAAATATTTGTTTCAATACTTTAAGAAAAATTTATCTAAACCCAAATTCGATTTTTGGATATTATTAACGAATGGTAGGGATTAATCGCCAAATAACTCGCCAAGGATGACGCGATACATTCAGTAAAAATGCTAAATTCACGACAAAAGTTAATTTTTTAATAATTAAAACTATTGCACACAAATTATTGTACACCATTGCCATGTAAGGGGTTCTCTGCCAAGACAAATTGCGTTTATTTGAGAGTATGCGAGAAAGTTTTGGGAAGACCACAGCTGTTGATTTCCATATGTTGATTTAATGCTAAATGCTGGTTTTATTTGTCTTTGTACTGGATACGCATACAAAATTTTAGGAGAAAAAATACCAATATGCATGACATTCATGTCATACATCTGATTTTATTCACATTTTAATGGAATGCAATTTCAAATTTCTATCGTTATATAGGTCATTACAGTAGTATCAAAAGGTGCTTGGCACTCTAGTCTAAAAAACTGCAGTACGATAATCTTTCTTTACTTTATTCACAAAATTTACAGTTAATTATAGAGTAGAGATTACATGCGCACATTACAAGTGGTCTCCCCAAAATTTTCTCGCATACTCTCAAATAAACTTGTCTTGCCATAGAACTTCTTACAAGGTACTGGCATACAATATTTACTGAATATTAACTTTTGGGGTGAATTTAGCATTTTCAACGAACCTATTGCGTCATTATTGGCGAGTTATTTGGCGATTAATCCCTACCATGCGTCGATAATATCCAAAAATCGAATTTGGGTCTTTGACAAATTTTTCTCAAAGGATTGAAACAAAAATTTGACCCAAAACCGCACTTGTAATCTTAAAATCCATACCAAATTTGATATATTTATGCCACTGCGTTTTTGAATTATCTCATTTACATGTTTCTGAAAGTACAGACCGACAGACAGTCATATCTTAGTTAGATTTGGCTCAAAATGTTACAGGTGTCTACACTATAGATATTAAATGTGCTTATCGAATTCTGCCTACCTAGCTCCCTCCGTTTTGTAGTTATCGTGTTAACTTATATTCGAGCAGCCGGACTGACGGACTTTTGAATAGATTTTACTCAAAATTTGATAGAAATATTCAAATTTGGTATAAAGACCACCTACCAAATTTCATTCGTCGAGCTCAAAGAGATTATTGAGTTATCCTTACCACAGACAGTCAGCGGACATTTTCCAAAATGTGTTTTTCTTTCTCAGGGAGGGTTCAAACGAGAGTATTCGCCAAAATCTGGACTTTGAATTTTTTGGCGATTATTGTACTTTGTCCATACAAAGTATACGAGAAAGTAAAAGTGATATGAAATGACTCTTGTACGATAACATGCTTCGAAATTATGAAAAGATATTAATATTGCGATAAATATGTTAAATTGGTCGGTTTTTTTTTTTTTTTTTTGTAAAAATGAACCTAACTGTTTAATTTTGTCATAAATCATTTAACCAGAATAAAATTCATTAATGTGTTTATCTACAAATTAGTTCAACCATTCTTTTAGAAGTTACACGAATGCTGTTCGGGATTTGATCTCATAATTTTGAACCGTGGTTGCATATGGATTAACCAAAAATAATGCAAAAATTGCATAACTTTTTTTAAAAGATCAATTAACTCACTTAGATTCTACATGTTTGTAGAGCAATACTTCCTCTATAAACCCTTAAGAAATGAATCCCAGAAAACCAATTTGACTGATAACATAGCGTTCCATTAACTGACTACTCCAACCCATCCATATGCATATGAATAAAACTGAATGACCAGATCACAGCGACAGCAACACTGGCGGGAACTGTGGTTGAGTCCTAAGGGCCATCACCGGCCATGGCACAACCTTTCCATAGTGAAGTACGTCTTGTCATGGATGAAAGTTCGTTACCCCATCTCTGCACCCACCAAGGCGGCGAGAACCAATCACATACCGGACGCTTTCCATCTAGCAGACAAGGGATGGTGATCCGGGAGAAGAGAGATAGATATCAGATTGCTGATCTTAAGGAGCGCCATTCAGATATAAGTACGTGCTTTTATATCTCTGTTACTGTGAAATAGAATGAAAGAGCAAAAAAAAAAAGTTTCAGGCATCATTTATATTTAATAAACCACTGATGTCGAAGGGGAGAAAAATAATCATATTATTATCTCAATGTCATTTACCCTGCTTTTAGTAGTGCTCTATAAAGTAAAAAACAAGTTTTTTGTTAAATGTTTTCTTGTATACGTAGTATGGAGAAAGTATAGAAATCGTCAATAAATTCGAACTCCAGATTTTGAATCGCCCCGTCTTAGACCTCTCTGATTTAGAAAAACAAAATGTCCGTCTGTCTGTCTGTAACAAAATCTTAAAACCGCTTTGAGCTTGACAGCTGAAATTTGGTATGCGATTTTAACACCAATTTTTCAGATTTCTATCGAATTTCGAGCAAAATCTGTTCTGGGGAAGTTCGTCTGTTCGACTGTTAGAGTGTAACTTAACACAATAACTACAAAACTAGCTAGACAAAAAGAAAAGAAAATTCTGTACGCAGATTTAAAATGTGTAATGTAGTCACTTATCACATTTTGAGCCAAATCCAACCACGGGTTGATTGTCTGTCAGTCTGTACTTTCAGAAGCATGTAAACGGGATAACTCAAAAACAGAATGACTGAAATGTATCAAATTTGGTATGGGATTTTGTCACTACATGTGCAGTTTTGCATCACATCTTTGTTTGCATCAAATCTCGCAGTTTTGCATCAATCCTTTGAAAAAAACGTATCGAAAGCACAAATTCGATTTTTGAATGCTATTAAATGAATCCCCGGTATTAATCACCAAGTATGACTCGATAGATTCAGTAAAAATGCCGAATTCAAGTCAAAAGTTAATATTTCGTAACTGTTGCACGCCAGTGCCACGTAAGGCGTTCTCTGGCATAACAAGTCTTTTAGAGAGTATCTGAGAAATTTTTGGGAATATTACTGCTACAGATTTTTTAGGAAATCTCGAGAGGAAAGAAAAAATCGTTAAAGCTTTAGCCGCTGATACAAATGCTGTTAGTAAATTAGAATTTGAAATAATATTCGCCATATGTTCTAAATTTTAAACAATGTTCAAGAATTTTTTTTATATTTCATGTTTATTGCTTTCCTAAAGGTTATGATTTCCTGAGATGATGTTTTTATAATTTTGGTTTTTCTTCTACATTTTCATAGTTTTTTCTTCATTTTATTACATTATAAAAGGTAATTTTTTAAGTACTGAGTTTTACTATTTTCTTCATTTTACTCATAATACTATGAAATCTTTTACATAACATAATTCATATTTCTTGGTCATACCAAATGGCATCTGCCGTATCGAATCAAAACTAAGTTAAATATTTAGATAAACTGATAGCTGTGTTATAAAAATATCAAAATATTGAACTGCCTTCGGTAATAGAGAAGTGTACAGAATTTCGGAACTTTAACACATCAAAAAATGAATGAATTTAAGTCGACTACACATTTCCATCTCCATAAATAAAATGCAACTCTAATTCAAATAAAAAGATGTGAAAATCATTTATTACGGAATTATAAAACACTCACATTATGAATATATGAATGAATTAAAGCCATAAAAATAACATAAACAGCCAAAAAAAAGTATTAAAATTATTTTTCCGAAAAAGTCAAAACAAAATTACCATTTTTTTCTCCTTAAATTTTTTTCACACCAAGAAAAATGCGGATTGAGTTAAATAGCTTTTATTTCTTTTCCGTTCAAATAATTCAATAATCTTAGCAGGATATTTTTTTTTGTCTGTCTCTTTTTACCACTTCTCTTAAAAATTTCTATCTTTTCTTTGTTTTAAATCTATTAGGTTTTCGTCCGTCCAATTTAACTGTATTTTTTTCATTTTAATATTGGCATTGCTGTAAGAATGTCAAATCAAACGATTTTTGTTGGAAAAATCTTTCAGCTTTTAATTTCACATTCAGTATTTAAATGCGAATGAAAAAATTAATGAATGTTTTTTGTGACTAAATTTGACATGTATGTTTAGAAAACTTAGACAATGCTGTCTGTGAAGGAATCAAGTTTAATAATAACTATGATTTTTAATATAAAACATCTTTGATTAATATGATTTTAATTACAAATTCAAATCGAGCTTTACTTATGTGTCACTGGAAAAAAATATTGTTAAAGCACGTCAAATTCTATGAATCTCATAATTATAGGAATTATTTTTTTTATGTACAGAGCTTTCATGCTTTGAAGTTTTTCTCCTTGTCTATGAAATGTGTTTTATTATTAAGAATTCTTTTTTCTTTTGACATTTTGATTTAAATAAAAAGAATAAACGATCGACGATTTTTAAAAGATTAAATTTAATGGAATACTGTCGCTAAAATAAATACAAAAACAATTATTATGTTAAAAAATATTAAACATAATTTGAATCTTTAAAATACAGGCGCTGTGTGATAATCTGTAAAAAAAAATAAACAAGCTTTAAGGTGTTAAATGATACCGCGAGTTCGCAAATTGTACAGACTAAGTCTATGGCAAAGGATACCGACGTGCTCCGATTGGTTTAAGCCTTGGCATCTTTTTAGCAATGATTTGCAAAAGAGATGCCATACCAAGATATATTTGTATAAAAATAAATAAAATATGTACATTTATCCCCCCCCCCTATGTTTTACGGTTCACATGTAATATTAATCTGGAACACATATACAGCAGAAAAGATAAAATCCTGAAACCTAAATTCAGGAAATATAAAAATTACAATTTACTAAAAATATTTTTTGTGTGTGTTTGTTCTTAATATTATCATTTAAATCTAAAAAAATTAGCTACGAAATCACATATTCCATTAATCTATGTATACTTATAATAGAGCTCAATGTGTGTGTGTTGGCGCTCTACAGGCCAGACCATTCAACCTACAGCTACCAAATTTGGCACGTGTATACCTTAGAGGTCGGGAATGTGCACCTGGGGTCTCTTTTTTTGAATTTTTTAATTAGAATCTTATTTATTTAAAAATTAAGCGAAATTTTGGCGTGTTTCTGCTATAACTTCCAAAAATATTACCACACAAAAAAGATTTTTACATGAAGTTAAAGATCGAAAATTTATCTTTTAAATGATACCAATATTTTGACCTTAAAATTAAATTTCTATTTTTCATGAATTTTTAAATAAATATTTTAACTATATTTTACAACAATTTTTTTCGTACAAAATAAAAATAAAATTTAAGCTGCACGAGCACGTTTCGCATTCATGGGAAAAAATTAGCTTTTTTCAAAGTGTTGCCATCACATTGATTAAATCTATAATTAAAAATAATTTAAATCTTTTTGAAAATGAAATCTGCAAAAATAAAATTTTCGGCACGTGTTTGAAGGAAATGAAACAAACATAAAATATTATTTTTTTCTAAAAAATAAATTCAAGAAAAATTATTTTATGATCTTTTACACTCTCTATATTATTAATCCTATAAATCAGTTTTATTTTAAGGCAAGTTTTATTTAATATGAACAGGATATCCATTCAAATCAGGGTCACACAGCTAATTGGTAAACCTTTACTAAGACATAGATCTGCTAAAATGGTCTAAATGGAAAATGATTATATTTTATGTAACTTGATTCAGTAAATGCTCTAATAAATAACGAATTTTTGATTTTACATAACGCTTCTGCTGTGGAAATCATGATTAACAAAATTTTCTTGAAACACTAATATTTTAAATAAAAAGAGTTCATTTCCAATCAACTAAATCAATTACTTAAACTGATTGATTTATGAAAATTTGAATATCAATATTCAATAAAAAAAAGGATAATTTTAGATTTTCCATCGATCGTTTCAAAGAAAATACGCCAATCAGTGCGTAGGTTTCTCAAGATTAATTGGCCTAAGATTATGAAAATGTTGTTTTTTAAATTTTTAACATTCAAAACTTCATAAATAAGTCTTAGTTGATCGTGGAAAATAGAAACATTCATTCATTTATTTAAAATTTGGTGTGTCCTGAATATTTCTCAGAATATACCTTACTGCATTAAATTTACACTTCATAATTTTTGAAATATATTTATAGGCCGGAACAAAATATTATTATTGATTCCATTTAAATCCTTTTGAAAGCAAAACGAAAAACTCAATTTTATGCTGAATCTGTGAAATTTTTGGTGAATTATTGTTTGAAATATTACATAAATTATGAAAAATATTTTATAGTTCACATAAGACTTAAATACCGAGTGATTCCGTTTGCAATACTCATATTCAATAATAATAATAATAAATAAATAACAATAAAGATGATAAATAAAATAAAACGCTTGGTTTTATTAAAAATATCTTTATATTAATTGCAATTTCATCATTTCCACTTTAAATTAAAGTTGAAGTTTTACCGGAAATGACAACAAATTAGCAAAATATATATAGTAAATTGAACGAAACGATCTAAACAACAGTATAAGTTTGGTATGACTATCAAAATTTGAAGATTAAAAATTTTAGTTTGAGAATCTATTAAGAGACCAGTTACTTAAAATATTTAATTGGAAATTGTAGCGAGCGGTAATACTGTAGTACTTATAATAAAGCTCAATGTGTGTGTGTGTGTGTGTGTGTTGGCGCTCTACAGGCCAAACCATTCAACCTACAGCTACAAAATTTGGCACGTGTATACCTTGGAGGCCGGGAATGGGGGTTATTTTTTCGAATTTTTAATTATAATTTTATTTAGTTAAAAATTAAGCGAAATTTTGGCGTGTTTCTGCTATAACTTCCGAAAATATTACCACACAAAAAAGATTTTTACATGAAGTTAAAGATAAAAAATTTATCTTTTAAATGATACCAATGTTTTAACCTTAAAATTAAATTTCTATTTTTAATGAATTTTTAAATAAATATTTTAACTATATTTTTCAACAATTTTTTTCGTACCAAATAAAAATAAAATTTAAGCTGCACGAGCACGTTTCGCATACATGAGAAAAAATTAGCTTTTTTCAAAGTGTTGCCATCACATTGATTGAAGCTCCAATTAAAAATAATTTAAATTTTTTTCGAAATAAAATCTGCAAAAATATAATTTTCGGCACGTGTCTGTAGGAAATGAAACAAATATGAAATATTATTTTTTTTCTAAAAAATAAATTCAAGAAAAATTATTTTATGATCTTTTACACTCTCTTTATTATTAATCCTATAAATCAGTTTTATTTTAAGGCAAGTTTTGTTTAATATGAACAGGATATCCATTCAAATCAGGGTCACACAGCTAATTGGTAAACCTTTACTAAGACATAGATCTGCTAAAATGGTCTAAATGGAAAATGATTATATTTTATGTAACTTGATTCAGTAAATGCTCTAATAAATAACGAATTTTTGATTTTACATAACGCTTCTGCTGTGGAAATCATGATTAACAAAATTTTCTTGAAACACTAATATTTTAAATAAAAAGAGTTCATTTCCAATCAACTAAATCAATCACTTAAACTGATTGATTTATGAAAATTTGAATATCAATATTCAATAAAAAAAGGATAATTTTAGATTTTCCATCGATCGTTTCAAAGAAAATACGCCAATCAGCGCGTAGGTTCCTCAAGATTAATTGGCCTAAGATTATGAAAATGTTGTTTTTTAAATTTTTAACATTCAAAACTTCATGAATAAGTCTTAGTTGATCGTGGAAAATAGAAACATTCATTCATTCATTTATTTTAAATTTGGTGTGTACAGAATATTTCTCAGAATATGCTACCTTACTGCATTAAATTTAGACTTCATGATTTTTAAAATATATTTATAGGTCGGAACAAAATATAAATTCAATCCTTTTGAAAGCAAAGCTAAAAACTGAATAAATAAAATAAAACGCTTGGTTTTATTAAAAAATATCTTTATAATAATTGCAATTTCATCATTTCCACTTTAAATTAAAGTTGAAGTTTTACCGGAAATGACAACAAATTAGCAAAATATATATAGTAAATTGAAAGAAACGATCTAAACAACAGTATAAGTTTTGTATGACTATCAAATTTTGAAGATTAAAAATGTTTTGTTTGAGAATCTATTAAGAGACCAGTTACTTAAAATATTTAATTGAAAATTGCAGCGAGCGGTAATACTGGCGAACCGGTTTGTCGCCAAAGGCGGCTAGTGCTTACATTTTTATACGTTTTGGGTATTAAGTAATCATCTCCTCATATGTAGTTGATTGAGAAGTAACAAACGTTCAGCAACAAGTTTCAATGACTGCATAAATTATCTAATAAAGGCACGAAAATCATAGAAAAATAAGAATTATTTAATTGCTGCATCATATGTTGAGTAATTACTTTCATATAGTTCTTATACTTCTGTGCATAAACAACATTAGTTACTTGTATTGCTAGTATTATTAGTAATATTTATTATTATTATTAATAATAATTAGTATTAGTAGTATTACTAATAATATTTAGAGGAAATAATTATATTAATAAAAATTAGATCGTGTTGATATTCATTCGTATCTTCCATAAAACCAATGAAAGGTACAAGGTTTAAGCCAAATTAGCGAAAACTACACTATTATGAGAGAAAAACATTGCCAAAAAGATGCCAAGGCTTGAACCAATCAGAGCACGTCGGTATCATTTGCCATAGACTTAGTCGGTACAATTTGCGAACTCGCAATAATACCTCCTATATTGAAAATATAAGATAAATAAAAAAGCGGGTATTTATTATGTAAAGGAATTATCCCCATTATAAACTGAGAAAATAATAAAATTTTTATCTAAACTTCTTTTGTAACCTCCAACTGCAACATAAATTTTGACGAATTTGATAAGAGTTTTGGCGAGTTTTTAAGGTTTGGTATGATTTGCCATCATTGCCGAAACACTGATATAGCATACTTTAATTTTCAGTTGTAATATTGTATTGTCTTTTTGCGAGGGAATGATTATATCCATCATCCCTCAAAATTTCTTGATTGGGCTATAAGGTACTTTATGATTAAAATCTTTGTTTCTTTCGAATACAAATTCCACCGAAAGCCGCCGTTTAGGCAGTTGTGATACCCGCTCTCACGTCCTTTTGCTTGTGACGGCAAAAATATTGAGAGTGTACGTGTGAGGGAGAGGTCAATCAGATCTCGCTCTCATCATCCAAAATTATAAAAACCATCTTAAAATAGATAGTTTGATAGGTAACGATCTAATATATCTATCGAATATAATAGTTCAAACACCTAAAGATTCAACCATTCTTTTTCACTCACGAAAAAACAATTCGAAGCAAAATTATTTAGCTAAGACAACGACTTGCTTATTGCCATGGAAAAAAAAAATATTTATTACAATTTTAAGTTGAATTCTCCCATTTAATTAATTTGCATCTTTTACAACTCTGTAGGTTTGTTTAACAATAAAAAATAAATAAATAAAACGCCAAAGTGATGTACCGTCTGGAATGGAGAGTGAAAGTCACCATCCGAGTGCAAAGGGTTAATACCTAATGTGTCAAAGAATTTTTTATATATATATAACCTCTGCTTGTTGAATTATTTACTGCATGTATCTGATATAGAATTCTGTGAGTTTCCTTTATTTCAAAATTTAAGATGGTAAAGACTTGAATTTGATGGTATTTTGATTGGACTAACAGATTCAATACATACTTTAAAAGCTATTCCAAAAAAAAAAACAGCAGGCAATCAAATAATTGTCAGATTGTTGTAATAAATGCATTGAAGCCGGAAAGGTTTATTTTGAATTTAAAAAGAAAACTAAGACAAATAAAATTTTATATATCATCTTACAAACCCTATTCTGAAAATTGTTTGTCACACTGAACACATTTGCAATGGAACTATCCAATGTGCAGATGTCCTGGTGAGTTTTTCTATTATTAAACGTCAAATAATGTGCTATTGTTAGCTGACAAATAACATGTCAGTATTATCAGATTGTAATTCAAATTTATGAAAGTAGTCTTAAAGTATGACCTACGCGGGATTTTAAGATGATGGAAATTTCTTGATAAAGACACCAATATTTTTGCAATAGTCGCCAATATTTTCATTATCTATACATAGTGTAAAATGAAGTCTCCTGAAAGTGTTTGTATGTTTGAAAGAGAAAAATTCGAGAAATACTTAACTGATATTGGAGATATTTGCACCATTTTGTAGGGCATTTATTGGGGAAGTTTTTAGTATATTTAGGTCATATTTAAATAAAAAAAGGAATTTTATAATTCCGATTTTAATTATTTACCTATTACGATTAGCACATGCGTAAACAGCAGTATCTATGCTTTGCATTTATCCGCGTATGTGCGAAAAGAATGTTTTTCTCATGGATAACTTTATATGGCACTTTCTAGTCTTACATTCAAACAAAATCTTTTGCCTTGGCACCAGGAGGAAAAACAGCCAATGCAGTTTACAAAGAAATATATGAGGCAAGCCGAATTTTATTTTCATACCAGATTATCTAGAGTTGATAAACAAGTGTGGAACAGTGGGTACAATGACTTATTTGTATATTTTTAAATTTTAAAACAGCTTTTCTATTGTATATTTTCAGTGAATTGTTTTGTCTGTGAATATCTATTTTTACCTTTTTAACAGTCTAAATATTTCTGAATATGTGCTATAAAAATTATTTTGTAGTTATTTTTGATGATTTCTAAACATATTTTTATGTTTGTTTGATGTTGCGTAACATGCCCACGTCATATCAGATGGAGACTAGACTTAAGTTTAAAGCTTATTTTTCCTCTTCGATGTTATGCCAAGGGGAAACGTTGTGTTAATACTGCTTGTATAAATATGTGGTAAAACACTTTTTCCCAGTTTTATTCCCTTTGAGAATGAATACAAGAAAATATTTCTCCCGTTCCAGTAATCCTAGTGGCGTCGTGGTTACCTTAGAACCTTTGACAACCAGAACACCACTAATGCTGCCTACCTCACCTTAGATGGACCACTCCCGCCATCCCAAAATCGAAATATAGCCATTTATTCACCACTGATAACACGCAGGGTTTCTTATCTGTGACAAGGAACGGCATCGGGAAAAAGCTACGGCAAGAAACAAAACCCGGGCACAGAATTCTTTTTTCTTTTCTTTTTATGCATCCACTGTATCTTATCAATAGCCAATTAACTGATTTCTTTGGAACTGACTTCTTAGGGGAAGAGGAAGAATCGAAGGTATCGATCAAAACCTGGTCCATTAGTGAGAGAGGTAGGGTTTCTTGGACACCGGTGGACGGGAGAAGGGCCTAATGCTGGTATAATTAGGTACAGCCATTAGGCACGCTAGATCTTCTTAATTTCATCAATTGGTGGCTGGATAAATTAGCGGCTGAAAGATCGCGGTTGTTTTATAGGTTTTTCATTAGTTTATGGTTCTGTGATGATCGTGGTAAAGAACTGTCTAAAAGTCATCGGTTTGAAAAGAAATATTCTGTACATATATTTAAACATTTCGTATGTATTTAAACATTTCGCACATTGTATGACCGTAAATGATTTATGTGTTAATGCACCAGCAACAGTTGCAGAATCTGTTTTAAAGTGTGGGTATCACATTAATTTTTATATATTAAACGAGATGAAATCTCAAACATCGGATTTAATCTCAATAAGGTTTTCGATAATGGGATTAAAAAGTAGTTTCTTCTCTTTTTAAGTAACTGAAGTATAAAGTATGGCCTTTTAATCCACCGAAGGGGTTAGTATTCTGGTCTAATCTTGATAGCAGTTACATTTTTTCTGAAAGGTGAGACAAATAATACCTGGTGTACATGCTGCAGATTTTTTTTCCCTTTTTGTTATCAACTGGTATCAATAAACCTTCAAAAAATTTCGCCCCCCAAACAGCATTCTTCTATTAGATCTATAATCACTTTAAAGGTAGTTTTATTCCTTTATTGGATTATATTATTTAATGTGTGATGGATAGTATGATTGCTAATTCGAGATATCAAGAAAAAGAAGCAGTGCAGTGAGCCAAACACTGCTTGCCTTTTAAGGTATTGAAAATGGAAAACTATTTCTCCACTGGGATATGAAATTTCAACCTTTTCTTTATGGAAGCACAAATGGTATATCAGCAGAACTTTTATGCCTACCTTTGATATAGAACAAAATTTTCCCATTGAAGAATTAAAATTTGACTTCTTCCGTTTAGCCCCCTGACTCACAATTTTATTTGTCTTTCGGATTCAGTCATCCATGGGTAGATTAGTTTCCATTGTAAGAAAACAAAATTAAGAACTCCACGGGAGTGCGAGGTTTACAACTATATTCGTGATACTTTAATGTAAAAAGACAAGAAACCTGAAATTATTGCCTTTTTTTCCGGAAACTAATAAATTTTAATTTCATTTTTTTAAAAAAAGCATCTTATTTCAGCATATAAAAGAAATTATTAAGAAAGTGATTGTAAATCTCAACTTTGAGAAACATTTTTTTTTCTTTTACTTTCTCATATAAGTTGTATAGTGAAAGTATAGTAATCAACAAAAAATTCGAACTCGAGCTTTTGACAAATCTCCACTTTTTAGTCTTTCCTGATTTCGAAAATAGACAGTCACATTTTTCAAAGCTTGAGGCACAAATAACTCCTAAACGCTTTGAGCTAGACGGATGAAATTTGGCATACGCCTTTGCACTAAATTTGCAGATTACTATCAAATTTTGTGTAAAATTCCCTCAGAGGAAGTATCTCTGTCCAGATATTCGAATATAATTTAGCACGACAACTACAAAACGAAGTGTACTAGATAGAAAAAAACTCGGTATAGACATATTTAAAGTCTATTGTGTAGATACCTGTCGAATTGTAAATCAAAACCAGCTATGGATTACCTGTCTGTTTGTCGGTACTTTCAGAAACAAGTAAAAGCGATGACTTAAATTTATCAAATTAGGTATGGGATTTTGCGACTGCAAGTGCAGTTTTGTGTCAAATCTTCGTTTCAATTGATTGAGAAAAACGTGTCTAAAGAACAAATTCGGTTTTCAGACACTATTATCCATATGACGTGGATTAATTTCCAAAAATTTCGCCAAGGTTGACACGACAGACTCAATACAAATTCTAAATTCATGCCAAAAGTTAGTATTTAAGACAGCGCCATTATTATTCAAGGCGTTCTCTGATTTATTAGAGAGTATGCGAGAACGTTTCGGGGAGGCCACACTCACTAGTTTCTCAAAAAGTGATGCCAGTTGTCAGACATTGCATACCACTTGTTTTCGCATCTGTTTGAAATGTTTTAATATGACTGTCAACTCTTTGTATTACATGTCGCAGTCTTTTGTTTTCGGTTTTGATGGCGGTCGAGGTGGCCTGGTGGTAAGGTCTCGGTTTCGGAATCTGAGGGTTTTCAAGTTCAAGACCCGATTCCACCGAAAAACCTTCGTGTAAGCGTGTATGGGGTACGTTAAAATCGTCTGGGCCAAACGTCCTCCCGTTGGCGTGGTGTAATATAGAGAGGGGGGTGCCAGCTCAGATGTTGTTTTCGTCATCTGACCGTAGTTCAAAATTGCGTGTCCATCCCAAAATAGACCTAGTGTTGCTTTAAAATGGGACGCTAATATAACTAAACTAAAAACAAAACTAGATTTGGTTTTAATGACAGTCTGTCCTTGGAATTCTCTCGAGAGTGGTGGAACTGTGGAACGTTTGAAAATTCCCATAGTGAAATAAGTAAAACTCCTGTCGAAACTACTTCGTTCAGTGATGGCGCGGTATTTGGCTGTACTCAAGAAGAAAATATGTACATTTTTTTGTGGCACTATATGTTAAATGCGTATTGTTTGAAAAAAATGCCGTCAAGTTGTTTATAAATATGATGCAACAAATTATTCGTATATTAAAATTTTTAGGCATTTATTCAGATTTAAATATCTAGAAATTGATGCACTACTTTTCTGGTGAATACAAATTTTTTGTATCCGAAATTCTTTGTTTTTAGGCAGATTGGAAAGTGCGTTCTGCCTAACTTTGTAAGATGGAATGTGTAACTTTTTAGTTCTGTAAGTTTTAATTTTATAACTTGCGTTTGTTAATTGGAAGTAGATAATTTTAAGTACAGTGGAAAAATACTAATGCGCTCTTGCGTAATTGATGTTCACCAGTAGCATGCTATTAATACACAAAATATAATACTTTTGAATTAAATATTGGGATTATCCAATATCACGTGGTTAGTACTTGAAATACCCATTTTCCTTTCTTGTTTCTTTATTATCTTTTTCTAACAGAAATATTAGTCGACAGCTTTAAATTATATCAACGTTTCTAAGTTTTCATGATAGATGAGGTATTTCTTCCTTTTTTTCAAGACTAAAGTGAAAAATATGATCTTTGATGTGAAGAACCACCGCAGATTTTCAAAGCATTTTGTCAAACATTGTGTCAAAATTAAAATAAAAAAGAATACCAACGCTATTAAAAAACACATTGAGTTCAATGTATTTTATTAAAAATATAAAAAAATTGGATGTTTCTTTGTTTCATATGATTACCATGCATGAATAAAATGCGATTTTAATATTTTTTATGCATAACAGAAACTTAAAAATGAAGTTTGGATTTCTGAAACAATGGACAGTTCATTTTCCAGATTGGATAAAGAACAATCAATCACAAGACTTCCATTTTTGTTTCAATCCCTAGCTAAGCACCCTAAGAGAGAGGGATAAAACAGAATTTGATTTTCTTCAGGAACTAAACCAATATCATTTTTGACAAGCTTTATGCTATAATGTATTTTCAATCATCGTCTCCGTTTCATTACTGCGTTAAGGCGTTGAAAAGGATTAAAAAATCTTTTGTTTCGGTTTCGGTAAACAAGTACTCAAGAAGATGTTTCCAATAACCTTTTAGTTTTGGTGTGATGTAAATCATTTAAAATATTAAGATAGGAATACGGCTGACGAATTAAAATATATAATATATGTTCCATATTTTAATTTGTCAATTATTCAAAATTTTCTCATGACATTATTCTCGACAAAAGCTTGATATATCGACAATAATTTGAATTTATTTTGGTTAATTTGAAAGAGAAAATTATAGACATTGTTAGTTTTATGTTATATTGTTTTTTTCAGCTATGTACGTCAAGCTATCAAAGAACGAAAATACTTTTTATTCCCTCAAAGTATTCAATCAATTAATTCATTTAGTAAAATATCTTAACGTGTATTATTTATTAAAAACTTAAAAATTGTTACGAATATGTAATATCGGTTTTCTGCCATATTAGTCTTATAGTAGGAAATTGAGACTTATAGAGATTCTTAATGGTGGTTATTTGGCTGAAAGAAACGAAGGTTCTGGAAATTTCAAGAATTATGATCCTATCTTTGTTATGAGATCTGAAAATTCTTCTCGAGAACACCACACCTCATTCGAGAGAATTAACCTCTTTGGAAATTTTACCGTGTTGAGAACTGGTAAACTGTGTACACGGAGTTCTCAATATTGCCTATTCACTTTGTCTTTCTACTGCATTTAATCTAATTTATACGTCATTAACTCTTAACTGTTGCCCTTTCGAATCACTTTTTTACCATTAATGTAGCTTCCTTAAATTATTAAATTCATATGCATATTATTTCAACAACGGCGACCAGCTGTTCATCCACCATGTTAATAGCATTAATTTATGTCAATCCATATTCTTATGACACCAAACGGAAACAATATTTTAAATTATGTTAGCACAATAAACATGAAGCAATGTAATTGATTAGCTATGCTTCCAAAGAGGGAAAATAAATTGGCGAAATTGGTTCTATTGAACGTGGCGGGGAACAAACGGCCATTGATATTATATGTAGGGATCATGAATATTCATATGTAGCAAAATTTGCCAAAATAGATAAGTAAATGGCTCTGATTTGGTATTTTTTCATAGAGAATGCACAATGAAATAGAGATTTTTTTTCAAATGGATGGTGGTGGAAAGAACAGTGACATTTGAAGTCAAAGCTATTGACTAGTATCATGTCCAGTAAATCAAATCTGCTGATCATGAGATTTCATATGAAGAAATTGTTGGGGGTAATCGGACCAGTGGCTGAGGACTGTCGGGATTTTTATGTATAGAGTAAAGTTTTCAGTGAGATTCTCCTCAAAAATAAAGATGAGGTGTGGAATAGACAATGTATCTAGGAGTCATGAGTTTTCATATGACCCAGGAATTAGGAAAAATAAACCAATGTTTAAGGAATTGGATTTTTAGTTTTCCCAAATATAATTAATAAAAAAATGATCTCCAGAAACAACTTTTTTTTTTGTTTTTGAGATTCTTCTCAAAAATAAAAATGGGGTGGAATAGACGACCATTGACAATATATTTAGAGGTCAAAAGATTTCATATCATACAAGAATTGGCGAAAGGCCAGTGGTTCGGGGACTGAATTTTTTGATTTTGCAGATTATTTTTAGTAAAAAAACATTGTTCTCCAGAAACAACTTTAGCAACTTGGATGGCGATGATAATTTCTTCCCTCCTTCTAGTATGCGAAGAATTATAAGAAATGATACCTCAATAGTCAAAAATTTAAATAAGATTCAGACATGCTGAGCTTCTGAGAATCCGAAATAATAACTTGAAATAACTTAGCAATTAACTTGGGATTACAATAATTCAAAATGCAACGAATTAGAATTAGGTATATGGTCTTTACGTAAATAAGGAAAATCTCTGAAATTTCTGATGACTTCTGCCAACGAATATAATCTTTCTGTCCCTCCCTGCTCATATGAGCATAAAAATCATAAATGTTGCGAGGCTGCACAATTTATCATTGGAATTTACCTATAGAACAGTAGATAAATTAGAAAACCTGCAAAAAATCTCTCTTGCGGACTCTCTGTCGATGGATCTAATCATCGCCGGTGCGAAACTAACGTGCGATCTATGACATTTTTTTTTCTTTTAGCGATTCATCGTTGCTATGCATAATTGCTAGAAAAATGAGTTTGTATTTTTGATGTCTTTTTATCGTCTGGTTGAAATCAAAAAAGTACATCACATAACAGATTTCATTTATTTAAATCATTGCGTTTGTGAGTAATTGTATTTACATGCATGCAATACAAACCCGCTGATAATAAACATTTTGATAGATTTGATTCAAAAGAATATGAATTTTAGATGCTAAAGCTCTGAAAAAAATTCTTTTACCGAAATTATTATCTGTTTGTGGTGAAAAAGTACAAAGATCAATCCCTTAAAAGATCTGATTCAAATTCGGTATACATTTATACATTAGATAATATATATGTGTAGCAAATTTTATCTGTCTTGTTCTCTTCGTTTTGTAGATATCGTAGATTACACTGCCTCTTGATAGATTTCACTCAAAATATGACTACAATAGTATTTGATATAGACTGAATCTATTAAATTTGAACCGCTAGTTCGAAGCGTTTTCTCAGTTCTCTTATTCACAGACAGACAGACATAGTTCAAAAAATATTTTTTTCGGATTTATGAATGCCTGAAAGGTGTAGATTTGTCGAATCTCGAATTTTAATTTTTTTTAGCCATTTCAATACTTTTTCTTTGTATATTTCGTACATAAGAAAATAAAAATTTAAATGATAATTATTAGTTGTCAAATGAAATGAATAGATAAAAAAAAATTTCGCAGTTATAAACCACAGCCTCTATACCTAATGCTCTATTCTAAAATATAGTCAGCCTAACAAAGAAACAATTTAAATTGTCTACATTCATGTTGAAAATTTCTTTTACATCTAAAATATAGCTTACATGACGTATTTTTAGAAACAATGATCACTCTTAAAATAAGCATATATTGCCAAAAATTTAGTCAAAATAATTCTGCGCATGTATTAATATTCCAAAATGGAGTATTTTATTGTAGAGGAGTTAAACGGAATATATACCGTCCACTACCAAAAAATTCCTCAAAGACACCATTTTCCATTCCGTGTGTCCGGCAGCAGTTACCGGAAGGAAGACTACACCCGGATAACAGTCCAAATGACACGCTGCTCCATCAAAATGACGGCTGCTTAAGGCCCTGGCCCTATCTGGATAGGCCCCTCTCCCCTCACTGATCGATCATTCTGTAAGACGAGCTCTTGATTTTCCACAATTTCTCCTTGTTGTTTTCCGCCTTGTTTAAGTGATGGAATTTCGCTGGACAGATTTTGTTTGCCTTCGAGCTGGCTAGATGGGGTTTTTTTCCCTCTAAAGCAGGCTAGAAATGTGATAGATGTCTGTCTGCCCTGCCTGTAAAATTTGGAGGGTGGGCAATGAGACAGTTTGCTGGATCATGTCGCGTCTCGCTGACGGGTTCTAAAAAACTGACTAGTATTGATAGAAAAGTGTCTGTCAGTAACGTTTTAGAATTTCAAAGGTAAAATATTTTATTTAAAGGAATTGATATATCTAATACATATATGTAATAATTTCAAATTACATATATGTATTTGAAATTATTATAATTATTCTAAATTTTTTTATTACACCAACCCCGGCTTCACTGTAACTTTAGCTTCTAAGTTGCGCGGGCTATATTTTTTCCCACGGAATCAAAACTTTGAGCTGAAACATTTCTTTCCAGAACTATATAAGCTCTGAATATCTTCTAACAGTCGGGTTTTGCTTTTTTATCGCCTTTTTTTCGGTTTTCTACACTGGTATAGATTTAATTTCTACAAAGACATCTTGATAATAGCTAAACATTGAATTCTTTCTTTGAAGTTATAAAAAATGGAAAGTGTTAAAGAACTTTAAAAATGCCTCTTCAAATATTTTTTACACACACACAAACGCACACACACACACATATTATATATATATATATATATATATATGCAATTCTTCTTCTGATAAAAATGAGGATACAATGAGCTATTTAAATGGCAGCTTTATTCTTTGCTTTCATGTTAAATAAAATGCCCAATTTTTTGCATCTTCCTTTAAACCATGGCGAAGACACTACACACTCAGCATAAAAAGCCAGAAAAAAAGGGAAAAGAAAAACAGGACGTAGATTTGGAGCTTATCTAGCTGAAAAGGGAATTCTTTTAAAATCTAACTGAGCAGGCATTTATTTTAGGTACATATATTGCTGCTTCGTATAGAACAACAGAACTTCATATAAAACAGTTTTGTGTCAAATTTTTGCTTCATTCAGTTGGGAAAAACGCGTCTAAGACACATATTCTGTTTTCACATATCATTAAATGCATGTCAGAGATTAATTATAAGAAAACTCGCCAAGGATGACGCGGTAGATTCAGTAAAAATGCTTAATTCACGCCAAAGATTAATATTTCATAACTATTGTAATCCAATGCTATAATACAAGGCGTTCTCTGGGATAACGCATTTATTAGAGAGTATGGGAGAAAATGTTGGGAGACTGTACCAGCTGGTTAAGTAAAGCATTTTTCGAGTTTGTTAATTTCAGTTTCTATTTTAATTTATTGTGATGTCATGCTAACATCACAATCATGAAATTTATTTTAAAATACCCCATATATCATTTTTAGGTAAGGAACAAACGTATATAAGTGCGCATAAAGCTGTTCAGTAATAATTTTTGAGACCATCAAGTTCCACTTATAAAAAGGTTCTATTAAATTAACTGACACTCAAAAGATTTGAATAAAATAAGGGATAATAGAGATTAGTGGCAGAAAACTTGAATGATATTGAAATTTTAGACAATCTCGTCCCAATTGTAATCACAAATAATCTCCGATGAAAACCACTGTACTTAAATCATTTTAAACGTAAAGAAACCCATCTAATAATACACTTTTCTAGTAAGTCCCTCACAGAGTTACTATCCGGCAGTAGTTACCGGACGGAAGACTACATGAGGATAACAGGCCAACTGATACGGCTCCTCCATCAAAATGACGGGCGCTTAAGGCCGGACCCTAACTGCTAATGCTATTCTTCCTCCTTGATCGATCATCTGTAAGATGATCTCTTAATTTTTCACATAACCTCTTGTCTTCCGCGCTCTTTTGGCGATAGACTTTCGTGGAGTCAGATTTTCTTGGAATTTTGACATTTAAGGATGGAAATTAAATTTTTAATGAGAAAAAAAAACAATAAACTTAAAAGCTTAAATTTGGCATACACACCTTTTCCTCCATTTGTATCTACAGGACTTATGGCAATAAAAATTAAATTTCGAACGAAACCAGATTATTTTTTCGTTTACAAACTGTATGCATAATAGAGTAAAAATTACATTTTTACTTCCTCTTATACGTAGTATAAGAAAGTATAGTAATTGTCAAAAAATTCGATCTCGAGATTATGACTCTCTCCAAGTTTTAGACCTCCCTGAGTTCGAAAACCTCATTTTGGGGAAATGTTCGTCTGTCTGTGATAAAAATAATAATAAAAAAAAACGCTTTGAGATAGATACTTGAAATTTGGTATATTGTCTTTACACCAAATTTGCAGTTTTCTATGAAATTTTGAATAAAATCGTTTCAGAGCAATTCCGTCCGTCCGGCTGTTCGAAACTACGTTATCACGGTAAATACAAAAAGAAGAGAGCAAAATAGATAAGATTCGGTACACAGATTTAACATTTATAGTACAGACTCCTATAATGGTACAGACACATGATCAACCCTCTTCTCGCAGAGTTGATCATGTTTCGGTCTGTACTTTCAGAACCATATAAACCTGTTAACTCAAAAACGCAAGCATTTACATATATATTTGGTGCGGGATTTTGTGACAAATTTTGATTTCAGTTAGATGATTAAAACCACAAATTTGATTTTCGGATACAATTAACCACTTGCCAGGGATAAATCGCCAAATAACTCGCCAAGGATGACACGACAGATTAAGTAAAAATGCTAAATTCATGACAAGGGTAATTCTTTCGTAACTGTTGTACGCCAGTGCTATGCAAGGCATTCTCTTGGATAACAAGTTTATTAGAGAGTAAGCGAGAAAGTTTTGGAGAGACATTTCTCTCTGGTTTTTCATATTATATATGATAATAAATATTCCTGCTTTGATTAAATTTTTATTGCTTATAAACTACTTCTATATCCTGTTTGAAAGAAAATGGAGATACAAAACATCATATCAATTTATGACCTGTCTGGCAGAAAGAAACTTAGTTGTAAATTAAGGAGGAATTGTCTTTATGTTACATTATCAGACTTTGGGGACTCGTTGGTTTGCTAAGAACCGTGATTTCTAAAGATTTAATTCATTATTTTATGTAATTTTCTCTTACAGATTTCCTCGACAAAATTCTTTTAAACATTTGATATATATTAGTAAGTCTGAAACAGTTACATAACTCTACTATCTTCTTTTTTGATACATGGCGTTACCTTATTAACATCAAGGTATATTTTACATGATCCTTCTTGGGGGGTTATTAGATTGTATTCAAAGTGAGTGTCGTGCATTTTCGTATTCGCAATTGTTTTGTCTTGTGAAATGTGGAACTTGGAAAATAATTAAATAACTGTTCCTGGAACTCTTAAATTATTTTCATCTACCTCAGTAATGAAGGTATAAAGAATCTCGTCCCTCTGCAAGTCTTATTATTTTAGAAGCTTTGCGCCATTTTGTTCATTGTGATGAAAAATCCAGGATGGTATACTTGTGGCAATATTAAAAAAAGACTTATAAAGACTTATCAATAATAAAATATATTGTAGTAAAATTATCATAAATATTTATATTCTACCAAGAATAAGCAAAAAGCTGTACTGCCACAAAATTGGCGTAATCGGAAATAAAGGGTTTTTGTGCTGTACTATTTTTGTGCTGTACTATTTTCGGCAGTCAAAGGGAAAAAGAACCTTAAAATTTCGTTTTATGTTTAATTCTTTAAAATTCTAAGTAAAATTTTAGAAAATCGCCTCTAATTGCACGTTCCTATTGTCTAATGCATGCAGTTTCCAAGTTAAGCAGCTCTAGGTTAGACTGTATCTTGTAGAGTGTCAACACAAACACCGTTATTGGTAGTAGAACTAGTGATAGCAAGGAACATAGAATTCTATACTTGAATTTCTTCTTAAAGTTTAAGAAATATACAGACTCGAATACCTTAAAACAGTTCCAGGAATACTTGAAATCGGGATTCTTTTTTTAATAGTTTTTCACCGCTTGCTTACACGTTAAATCCGAAAATTTGAGCGTGCATTTTTTACAGATAAATACAGAATTTTATAACTTTTAGAAACTTATTTAAGTCATGTCTAATTATCTGATAGACGGGCTCTATGGATATAAAATATTTTAATTCTTCCACTTTAAATTTATGTCAGAATAACTATATTTAACTTTTTAAGATTGAAAAGGCTCATGAAAGAGGAAAATTAGACATTTTTGAAAGTGATATCTGAGTAAGGTTAGTGCATCTAAGAAAGATGTTGCTGTATATTCATTTTTCTTTATTCTTAAAGATATTTACTTGCAATTTGTATTTGTGGGTTTAAATCAGATGCCCTTATAGATGCCATATGTGAATTCTACGTAATGGCAATATTAACATCACAAATATACAACTTCCTGATGATAGAAGAGTATTTTATAAAAACAAGGTAAGACACAATATTGGTAAAAACCATAATTTAAACCAAAGAAAAAATTTGTTCTACAAAAATCGAATGAGTTGAAAGAATGAGAAATGTTTAAATGAAAATTATCACGAAAATATGAAATCTTTGATAACTAAAACCTGCTATACTGACAAATCAAATACATAATATCTGGTAACAATCTTTTTCTGCAAGATATTCACAATCGATTATTTCAGAAAATAATATTTCAAATCATACCTCAATCGTACTGTCCGGCAGTAGTTAACAGACGGAAGACAGTAGATAGGTAACGATGACAGTACATAGTCAAGTGACAGGGCACCAAAAGATGGTCGTTTAAGACCAGCCCTTTTTGGCACTCCCCATCTTGATTGATCACCTGTAAGACAAGCTCTTAATTTTCCACAATTCCCTTTTATTGTTTACTGCCTTGTTTCAGCGATGGATTTTTCGAGGGCAGATATTGGTTGCCCCCCCCGCCCCTCCCAGACTCAGTACAGATTCTTCAGGAGTTGGAGAATAGAAATGTAATAGACGCCTGCGATGTCGGACAACAGTCGGAGAGTTGCAAAGAGGGAAAAATCGCATTACATGGCTTGACATGACAAGAAGAACGTTAGTAATGTTTTTGATTTTTAAACGCAAAAGCGTCTCCTTTTTGATAAAAGACATATGATTTGCTATTTTTATCATAAGCATCTATATATTTAAAATAACTAATTTTTCCAAAGGAAACAGTTCTTTACTGGTTCACTTATTTTCGGCCTACAACCATTAATCCAATTTTGGTTCCATTTCAAAGCTCATCGCCTCTAAATATGTCATCAGTTGCCACTCACTATGTACCACCTTCCAATTTCGAGAAAAATTATATATATATATATGTACATTTTCTATGAAAGTAAAAAATCCTTGAAGAGTTCTTCAGTAAAAAATAATATTTCAATGGGATTGATTTCAACAAATTTTTATTGCATATGGAAGTTTAAGCCCACTGTATAGGTTACTGGTCGCCAGATCGCATCGACCTCCAGTTGTGAGAAATTTTTAAACAAAAAACTTTCATAGTATTGACAATTAGTGTGATTTCACAAATTTTATTCAGTAATTAATTTTTTCATTTAATAAATGCAGCAAAGTAATGTAATTATGTATTTTATGTGTAATATATCAATCCAACAAATATAACTATATTTGTTGTTTAAGTGTGTTTTAAATTATTACTTTCATCTATTTTGATAAGCTGCCTTATGAAAGTTAATTAATATGACTAAATAAATATGATTAAAATGGTCGTTGAGCAGCTGTCCACCGAAAGTGTTTAGTGAAAAATAAAGATAGCAAGAGAAATGTAGAAATTCCATTCTTTTATGGTTCTTTTTAAAATATTTTTTAAAAAATAATCTAAATTTGAAAAGTCACATACACAAATCCCATTAATAAAAAGCAAAATATAAAGACAAAACAAAGAATTTATGTTGTAGTTGGGAGTTAAAATATCGGGAACTGTACTGTGTGATAAAATCATTTCAGATGGAATTTGAAAATGAATTTATTTATTTAGTAACATCAAATTTAAAACAGAAGTATGAATGTGTTAGAAATGATATACAAAAATATTATACTTAAATAAGAAAGATCTCGTTCATACATCTATTAAATAAATGTTGAAAGAAGTTTAGGTTTAAAAATGAATACTTTATTTGAGCCGTGCCTTTCAAGAAAGAAATTTCATCAATTCCTATTTAACAAATATTTACAATTAGCTAATGAATTAAAGAATATTTTTTTTATTTTGATATATTAACTGTAATATTTCTTTTCTTCTTCTCAAAAATCTTTCATAAACATTAAAATACAAGCATATACTGCCTATAAGTTAAGCACCGATGAATAGGAATTTACACTGAACTGTGCAATCATGAGAATGAAAGACAACTGGCTTCAATGAATTCTAATGCTTAGTGAAAAAAAAAATGTATTTGTAAAAGTTGTTTATAAATCATGGAATTCATGATAACCTATGCTCTACTGAAATAACAAATTTTTCCTACCAAGTCCTATTACATTAATGCTTCTAATCTCTGGATTTTCTATTGCTCGAAATGAAACAGACAATGCCATATGACCGAAAGTGTTTCAAGAATTTGCTACCCCTCCTTTCATGCTTTCTGTACTAGTTACTTAACGCTAGATAACAGATCAAATCATATGAATCCCCAATATAAATACCCTTGCCTATCTACAGATGCTACATTTCTTCAGATTGATCATCAGTTGGTTGAGTTTTAAATTTTCTACAATTCCGCTTCTTTTAGCGATGCATTATGGGTTTTTTTTTATTTAAAGATTTGGTTTGATTTGAAACGGATTCGAGATTATTCGATACCCGAAATACGACGGATACTTGATCTGTTGGGGAAATAAGATGAACAGATCTCAAACTGATTAATCTCTTTTAAGATTAACTATAAATTTTGTAATAAATCCCCCCTTTTTATTTTCTACTTTGTTTTAGAGATGGATTATGTGTGATTGAGATAAAAATATTATTTGCATTCTTACGGATTTGAGATTTTTCTACAGAGAAATCTTGAAATATGATAGATATTGGGGAACTTTTGGAAGATTGGCGTGAAGGGGGTGGGGCAATTTCTGAATCTGAGTAATCTTCTGTAAACGTAACTATTATTTTTTAAACAATTTCTTCTTTTTTTCATTTTCTTTTCGGTTTTAGAAATAGATTATCAGTGTTTAAAGGAAGATCTTGCTTGTCTTCTACTGGATTTGAGATTTCCCTTCAGAGGGATCTGGAAATGCGAAAGATGGTTTATAGGGAATCTATGAATGGTTAGGTTGGTTGGTTGATGGAGTTTATTGGCGCAAGAACCATTTTTGATTAAACTGCGCCAAACACACGGTAAGATTTAATCCTATTTTAAAAGTTTAAAAATTTCTTTCTAAATTGCATCATTTTCCTGAACTTGTCAATCTGTAAAATCTACTAAACGTAAGAGCATGATAAACCAAAATCGAAGAGTTATTTAAGAATCAAATCGTAAAGTAAAAACCAATCATTTTTAAAAAGGTAAAAAGGGATGGTTAGGACGAGACAAACATTTCTCTGCCTGATCCATTATTTTCAAGTTCAGCTCTTAATTTTCCGCTTTCCCCAATTTGTTTTCTATTCTGTTTTAGATATGGATTTATTTATGACAAATTTTATTTGCCTCCAATCAAGTTCGAGAGTCTTTTATGAAGTATAAAATTGCTACATATGCTTGCTTTTCATAGTCTTACATATGTGCATTGGTGGCCGTCTCATGTAATTGTCATTTCATTGGTGAATAGCAATTTGCTAAAAAGTGCAAAAAGAGTAAATTCTATTGTATATACCAATTAAAAATATTGCAGGCAGAGGATAGTCTTCCACATTATATGCATTCTTCATAAGTGAAATGGATGCATACCTTCATCATGTAAAATTTCCCATTATGTAAGACTGAAACTCAGATTATCCATATATTATATTCATTTCAACTGCACCTAAAGCTGTTTCTTCCATTTCAAGAATGCTGGTCCTGTCTATGTCACGTCTGCTAACAGTGAGACATCTATTTTCGCAGAGCCGGCAATAAACACGCTCAAACCTTTATTGAGTGAGTAGCTGTTTATTCGAAAATAGTTCCTTATATAGCTTTTGAGCATATAATCCATTTCTGTTCGCGGTTTCTTCCATCAGATGGGTATCTACATTTGTAAAATAGTTCATGATATTCTAAATCCCAGCGGTATGGTATTGAATGTCATAAAATGCACTGCATACTAGTTCTTAGATTATTCATCATTGGTGAAATATTTTATGAAAAAAAAAATTCTTTTTTCCAGTCTCTCTCTAACCACTATTTAAATTTTTGGAAGATAATTGCCGATCGCCTTGTATAAGATGATCCCTAAGAAACCATTTAATTGAGCAGGTTGTAGATTAAAATGCAACTTAAATTAAATTCAGTTTGATATCATGCAATCTTAAATAACTAAAGCCTTATTTCAAATTTAAATGAAGTACTATGTACCAAAACCCATTTTATTCTCCATTTCTATCTTTCTAAATGAAGCAGACATAGAACTTTACCAGAAAACTTTTCAAGTACATCCCCGCCCAAATCGTGCTGTCCGGCAACAGTAACCGAAAGGAAGATTCTACACTAGGATAACAAGCCAAATGACACAGTTTCTCCATCAAAATGGCGGCCGCTTAAGGTCCAAGACTTATCTGGAAAGACTTTTCCCTCCCCGCTTTTGATTGATCACCTGTAAGACGAACTCTTAATTTTCCACAATTTCCCCTTGTTGTTTTTCGCCTCGTTCGTGCGATGGATTTTCTAGAGGGACAGATCTTGTTTGCCTTCCAAGTAGCTTGATATTCTCTTAGAGTAGGGGTATAGAAAGGTAAAAGATTGAAAAGTAATGCACACTTTAGTGAATTGTTGGAGAATCGGGGTCAGGAAGTATTAGTAATTCTTTTGGTTTATGTGAAGTCGCTTTCACTAGTACCAATAATTGAATAAATATTAAAAGAAGAAAAGAATGTTCAGCGATGAACATTCTTTTCTTCTTTTAAATAATGATAAAAAGGATGTAATTTGTTTCATCTATACAAAGTGCAAAGTAGGCTAAGCATTATAATACATATTTATAACTGAAGAAGAAAGAATACATATTTATAAATGCGAGCACTCTATGAATGTAAATTCATTTCATACTACTAAAAAATGAAAATAAAAGAATCGACGACTTGTTTCAATATCAGTTGAGAAAATACAATATTAAAATTATAGGAAATAACACTTTGTAAAAAAAAAAAAAATCAGATCATTTTTTTTGATGAATTTATTATTTAAGAAAAGCAATTTTAAGCATAAATATGAATTATTAAAAGTAGCGGATACAGAAATAAAACAAATAAACCGCATTTCAATTAGAAAACCAGTGGAATTGGTCTCCCCAAAACTTTCCCGCATACTCTCTCATAACGGTTTTATCCCAGGGAATGCCTTACAGTGTATTGGAGTACAATAGTTAAAAAATATTAACTTTTGAAGTGAATTTAGCATTTTGGCTGACTCTTTCGTGTCATCATTGGCTATTAATTCTTAACATGTGGTTAGTAGTATCCAAAACCCGAATTTGTGTTTTAGGCACGTTTTTCTAAACCGAATGAAGCCAAAATTTGACACAAAACTTCACTTGTAGTCACAAAATCTCGTACCAGATTTCAAATATGTATGTATATCTTTGCAATTTTTATCTATCAATTCCTTTTTGTATTTGGCCCAAAACTTGACAGGTATTTACACTATACATGTTAAATCTGTGTATCGAATGTATTCGGACAGATGGACTTTGATCAGACTTCACTCAAAATTTGATAGAAATCAAATTTTGTATAATCGTATCAGATCTTACTGATTAGAGGGTTGGTCTGTATAGGGTTGTTGAGATATTTCGCTGTGTCATGTGGCGTCACACTGATATCTTGCAATGAGTAAAATCGTATATCAGATTTCATCCATTTAGCTAAAAGCGTTTATGAGTTATTTCAGTCACTGACAGACCAAGGGACATTTCCTAAAAATGTGTTTTTGAGCTCAGGAAGGTCTAAAACGTAGAGATTCGTCAAAATTTCGAATTCGAATTTTTTGAAGACTATTACACTTTCTCTATACAACATATACGAGAAAGTAATTTTGCGTTTCATATGTAAATGACGCAACTTTTAATAATTCCTAATTGATAAATGGATATTTTATTTATCCTTCGTCACGTTAGGAAACAGCATGTTCATTTCGTGTTCGAATTTTGATTTCTTCTAAAAGGATACTTTAATGTTGGTTCAATATTAATATAGTCTTGTGATTGACTTTAAAAGTTCGAAATTGATTCATCTGAACTCATTAGAGTTATTACTGAGTGAAGTATAGGGTGGTTATAATTAAAGTTACCCTGTTTAGACCTACGTAGTGTCCGCTCTAGTGGAAAGATGTCGAAGAAACTTGATATTTAGGTTGTATGGATCATGGGGAAAAGAAATCTGCAACAAAAAAAAAATTAGTTTAAATTTCGGCCGTTAGATGGCGGTTTTCATGTACGATAAAGGCTGTTATGCATATTTAGAGTAATTTACAAAGCCAGTACTCACTGCCGCAAAATCATTCTTCGCCATGTCGTTAGAGAAGAAAGGAAGAGCTTTACTGATAAAGTTGTTTTGTCACAACAGCAGAAATTTGTCAGCTGCACAGCGAGAATATCGGCGATTGAAAGACTTACGGAAAGGACCTATGTCGAGGCAGGCTTTGAAAAAGATGATTATTAAATTTGAAGAGACTGGAGAGTTGAGTGTGGTACAAGGAAGAGAATGGAAACGGATTTCAAATGAAACTGCGGAAGATGTCGCTCTTGCCGTGTCGAAAGAGAGTCTGATTCGTAATATTCTTTATCAAGTGCTCAAGCGGTGACACGTGATTTGTCCCTCCCTTGGTCTACAGTACGAAAAGTTCTTCGACCCATTGTAAAGTGGTATCCATACACATCCATCATGTGCAAGCGCTGAATCCTGCAGACCCGGAGAAACGAAATGAATTTGCTAGAATTTAGCCAAAATAGCCGTTGACATTTCATGGCCTTGGAACATTTTGTGGTCGAACGAGGCTCATTTTACCCTAGGTGGAGCAGTTAATACTCAGAACAGTCGCATATGGGGTACTGCAAGTCCTAATAATATGCATGAACAGTCTCTACATCCTGATTACATTACTGTATGCTGTGGTTTTACTGCTGATTTCATTCTTGGTCCTTTTTTTTGAGGAAAACACGCCTCATGGTCCTCAAAGGTGTTCCGTTACGGATGCCCGTTACCGCGACCTTCTTCAGCAGCAAGTCATTCTTGCGTTACAAGAACGAGAATGTTTAGGGACTACTGTCTTCATGCAAGATGGTGCACCACTTCACATTGCTCGATCAGTGACGGCATTGCTTCGTGCCTATTTTGAAGATCAACGGGTAATTTTAAGAAGTTTTTCAACTGCCTGGCCTCCGCGTTTTCCCGACTTGAATCCCTGTGATTTCTGGTTGTGGGGATTCCTGAAAGATCGTGTCTATGGAGGAAGCATACGGACTCTGCATGAATTGAGAGCACGTATAACATGTTATGTTGCTGCAATTTATCGAGAAACCCTTCGTGCCACTGTTGAACACGTCATAACACGCTTTGAACGTAATGGAATGCACATTGAACGTATATTGCAATTAAATAAAGTTTTTAAGTTCCAAATTGTGTTTTTTGTTTTGCATGAGCCGCCTTCTTACCTGGCGGTTGAAATTGGAACTATTTTTTTATTGCAGATTTTTGTTCCCCATGATCCATACAACCTAAGTATCAAGTTTCTTCGACATCCTTCCACTAGAGCGGACACTACGTAGATTTAAACAGGCTAACTTTAATTATAACCACCCTGTACTTGGATTGGTGTCAGTCTTAAATAAAAAAACTACATTAAAATAAAGAATTGAATAATTTATTATTTCTAATGCTATAATTCCAGAAATCATCTTTAGAAAAACTACTTAGGAACTAAGAAGAAAAAACTAAGAAGAAATTACAGATAATATATGCCCCATTGCAATTTACAGATAATTATTGCCCTTGCAATTGCTAATCATCTCGGGTCACATCTCATTACAACAAATTTCGTTTATCAAGATTTTTTCTGTCTACGTTCTTTTTTATCTGAACGTCCAATCTAATTTTTTTTAGTGAAACGGTCACTGCCTACCAACTGAAAACTCCTTAAGGATATCTCACCTTTTTTCTCTTTTTGTTATCGACAGTAGTTACTGAATGGAACAAGCCAAATAACACAGCTCCCCGTCAAAGAGATGGTCGCTTATCTGGAAATGCTGCTGTCCCATCCTCCTCCTTTCTCACACCCTCACATTCTGATCGATCACCTGTAAGATGAGCTCTTAATTTTCCACAATCCCTCCTTGTTGTTTTCCGCCCTGTTTCAGTGATGGATTTTCCAGGGGCAGATTTTGTTTGCCCCCGGACTGAGTGGAGATTCTTCTGGGGAGGAGGGTAGAAATGTGATAGATGTTGAGAAACTTTTAGAGGGTTGGCCTGTATAGGATTGTTGAGAGATTTCGCTGTGTCATGTGGCGTCACACTGATATCTTGCAATGAGTAAGATCAATTTGAAAAAAGAATATCGGCACTTTATTGTGTATTTTTTTATGGAATTGGTGTTGTAAAAAAAAAGTAACAGAAATATTTTTTTATTTATTGAGTTTAGTTTCTATTTGCTAGAAAGTGAATGGTTAAACTAATTAAGATTTCAATCAAGTTCTTTTTAGACTATTTTTTTTTCAAAAATTTAAACACATTATCCATAAAATAATATGATCTTGTAGCCACGCAGAAGACTGTCCAAGTTATCAAGCCACATCAGTGATAGATTTACACATTTTGCAGCCATTGGCAATTCATAATAGGTGACTTTTCTTTTGATCAAAAGGCCAATTTAGTTACAATTATATTTTATTATATTTTACACATTTTACATTTAGTTTCAATTACATTTTAAACTTTATCACCATATTAATAATTCATTTTAGTCTGTATAATTACTTATGTATGTATACTACGAAATATGTATAATTTATTAATGATATATACTTTGTGAAAATGTACATATTTTATTTATTCATTTATTATTCCAATACATACCATACTGCGATTAAGCAGACATTCGTTACAATTCTGTAGTAACATTTTAGTGAATGAAATAATAGCAAATGGGATCTGACCAATTACACTTAATTAAATGTTAATATTATTCTAATATTTTATAATATATTTAGAATTCATAGCTGTGTTATAATTTTGTTTATTAGGCAATTAGGGCAATAATTTTAACCAATCTGCCTACCCACTTCCTCAGCGTGCCTAGTGAGAATTCACTGCTGGACCAAGTGCAAATACAATAAAGCGGCAATTTCGCGTTTAGAGAATAAGCCGATTTATATTAGAGTAAAAAGGTTCACAAATGAGCTTCAATGCTTCAACAACTCTAGATAATGTTCCGTGACTTAGCGAACAAGGAGAAAGAGGGTATAAATGCCCCAGAGTCAGCCTCAGGAGGGGCGTCCGAAGACAAAACATCAGTGCGTTTATGTCTTAACATAAAATGAAATATCATAATAAGGAACAAGAAAAAATGTCATGCCCTCAGTTTTATTTACACTTGCTAAACCAATGAAAATGATTGGAGGACGAAAAAGAAATCATACTAAGTTCCAAATGCAAATTATTATCACTATGAAAACAACTCTTCAACTGTGTATTGTTATATGCTTCTTGTAATTAAATTTAAATCATAAAATAATTTGAGGCTATATGAATTGAAGAAAGGCCATTACATGTTTTATTAAAACAGATATTATTAATTCTGTTTATTAATAATAATTATTATTATTAATTAATACTATTAATAATTAAGGGATATTATAATATTACTAATTTTAGTTTTCATAAAATATCTGTGAAAAGTAGCTATAATAAGTAAATAAGTAGCTATAAATATTTAAATAAAATCAAGTTTAATGATTAAAAAAATTGCAGACATGCCAACACGTCTATCATATAAGATTCAAATCACAAATACCAGATACGTGTGGTATATATCACATTAATCGAGTATGTCAGAATGACTGGCAAATTACAATTCATTCTTAGGTTTCAAATGCTAAACTTTTTATTTTTCTTTTTCTTACTCATATAAAATCGCAGTTATTTTGTTGTGAAGAACACCGCACGTTCTTGCGTTTCATTTTCGCTGCCGGACAAAAGAAAAAGCACGAGGGAAAAAAAGTCAGCCACTACAGAAAGAAGTAGAAATACGAACCCAACGAAGTCGTAATTGCGAACCTTAATTTGTTCCCGCTTTTTCTCTCCCGCAATCGATTATTCCCTTTCTAATAATTTCTCCACATCTTTTGCCCGCCCTTTCTCAAACAAAGAAGAGCGAACTCAAACATAACCGAAAAAGGAGGGGAAAATTGCGGGTGACAAGAGTTTATAAGTCCTCTTCCATAGAAAGAAAATAGATCCGCCACCGGAAACAGTTATTGCTCGGAGAACATGGAATGCTCTAAGCCTTTTCTCAGCATTTGATCTGAAAGGTAGGATTGGGTCTGAGAGGAGGGCTCTTTTTTTTTGTCTTTTTTCTTTTCCTTGGCACACAGATATTGAGAGGAAGTAAAAGAAAGGCCATAAAATTATTGACTACTGTGTGGAAACGGTATTCTTTTTTAAACTCTGTGTTAGTAGGATTCACTTCTATTTTGAGGACTACTTTGAAAGATGGTTCTTGTATTTTTGAAGCATTGTGAAATGATGTCAGTGAAATTTGAGTCTGCTTCATATACTGTAGAATTCCGAGTCATACCAAAATGAGGATGTTTATGGTCTCATATTCAAGGCTGGATTATGATTTGTAGGGGTCCTAAAATCATTGACAACGTTGTGGAAATAGCATTCTTTTTTAAACTCTGTGTTAGTAAGATTAACTTCTGTTTTGAAGGCTACTTTTGAGAGAAGATCTCTTGTACTTTTGAACTATTATGAAATGCTGCCAGTGAAATTTCTGTAGAATATCGAGCAACACCAAAATGAGGATGTTATGAAATCATGTATGTGAAATTTTATTCGACTTCGCATTCTGTAGAATATCGTAGTGAATGTTATGAAATCATGTCAGTAAAATTTGATCCGACTCCACATTCTGTAGAATATCGAGCAACACCAAAATGAGGTTGTTATAAAATCGTACCAGTGAAATTTGACCCGGCGCCACATTCTGTATAATATCTAGCAACACCAAAACGAGGATGTTATGAAATAGTGCCAGTGAAATTTGATCCGGTTCCACATTCTGTAGAATATTGAGCAACACCAAAACGAGGATGTTATGAAATCGCGTCAGTGAAATTTGATCCTGCTCCACATTCTGTAGAATATTGAGCAACACCAAAACAAGAATGTTATGAAATCGTGTCAGTGAAATTTGATCCGGCTCCACATTCTGTAGAACATCCAGCCATACCAAAGCCAAAATGTAGTAGTGTAGCCAAATTCTGTAGTCATCCAAAATGAGGATGTTTATCAAGTCATATTCAAGGCTGGATTTTGTTTTGTATGGGTCCTTAAACAATGGTAATATGGAAGCTTCTTCTCCTTTTCTAAACTTTTAAGCTTCGATCATTTTTGTTTATTTTATTCTAAATAAGATTTATCTAAGTAACAAATATTGAAGCAAACTTAAATAACAAAACGTTTCTTTGCATGTCATTTTTCAGTGAAGCTTCTTTCAGTATTTCAAGTAATTCTTTTCTTATAATTTAAAGATTTAGACAAAATGGAAACAATTTTTAAATTTTTAAATGCATTCTAAATATTAAATACAATGTTCAACAAAAAATAGACTTGCGAGTCATTTGAGTAACTGAGAAAAAGACCTGCAACCGAATTAGAAAACATGAAAATATCCTAAGCATGATATTCTGAAACTCAAAAGTTACTCATTTTAATTTGAGTAGATGTAATTCGAATCCTTATAAATCAAATGGAAGAAAAAGAATTAGTCAGCCTGAAAATACTACAAAAAGAGCTCAAGGATACTCATGGCATCTTAAAATTGTGACGACTCTTGGACATTTGATAATCCGGCCTTGGTCATGTTTAACTTTACATAGTTTGGAGTAGCTAACAAAAATTTCCTTTCGAATTTTGAATGATCACTGTCCATATTTGCAATAATTCTGCATAATCCTGAGGCCTGGAAACGTTAAAAAGTTGTAATACGGTAATCATCTTTCTCTTTTCATTTACAAAAGCTAAAATTCAAATGCTAATAATGATTTTATTCAATATGTTAAGGCAAAATGTAAAAGAAAAAAGTCATCGCAGAGCTAAAAAAATGCTCAATAATAGACATATGCCCAATGTTTATTAATAAGTTTAGGTAAGATGCCCATATTTATCATGTGAAATTAATGCATTTGAATTAATTAAATTTTTTTCATGCCTAATCACAACCAAAAGCTTTACGCCTACACAATGAGAATTCATGATTTAATCACG